>VWZT01001580.1:229658-278792 GCA_013397055.1 Pachycephala philippinensis
ATAAAAATTGATTTTTTTTAAATAAAAATTTTAAAAATTAGAAGTGGCAAACGTTCAGCTGAACTTGGATGGAGGGAAATGTTCAGCTGTGGCCGAGCAGAACTTCATCCACTGAGCTTGACCTCAGCTGAGTGGAAATTCATCCATTACGTCCTTTTCCCCCCAAATTTAGGTGTCATTTTCCTGCCTGCCCTTGTTTTAGCCAGGGCCATTCCCAGGGACTGCCCTGTGCCCATCCCTGTGGTGTCGGGCACCTCCCAGCACATTCCCAATTCCAACTGTTAGCCCAGCGCTCATTAATAGGGAATTAAAGATTAGTGCCGGCCCCATGGCCACATCCAGGTCCCTGTGGGGGCGAAAGGGGACAATTCCCACCCCTGCAGCATCCACCAAAAATGAGTGCCTCTGTTTTGTTTGCAGTGCTTGGAAGATGGCCCTGCTGGAGGCTAAATCCACCCCGGTGAGGCTTCTCCCCCTGAGCAGGGACACCATCCTGGCACGGGATTTGGGATTCAGGATTCGGGCAGGGGGAGGTTACCCCAACCCTGCTCCTTCCCAGGGCTGGCACTGAGCTTGGGGGCACTCCCCAACACCCGCTGTGCAGCCTCAGGGCCCAGGGAGTAAAGTCCCTGGAGCCACAGGGAAGAAGGTGGGGAAGGGCTGGATGCCAGCACTGATGGCAGGTGACAGAGCCACGGGAACCCTGTGCACTGGTGGGGGGTGACGGGAGCAGAGTTAAGGTGACAGGGACACAGGGCTATGGGGACACAGGTAAGGAGACAGGGACACTGTTAGGGGGAATGGGGCAGAGTTGATGTGGTGGGACACAGTTAAGGTGACAAGGACACACAGTTAAGGTGACAGGGACAGTTATGGGCAATGGGAGCAGAGTTGAGGTGACAGAGACACTGTTAAGGGGAATGGGGGCAGAGTTGAGGTGACAGGAACACAGCTAAGATGACAGAGACATGGTTAAGGTGACAGGGACAATGTTAAGGTTACAGGGACATGGTTAAGGTGACAGCAACAAGTGAAGGGAATGGGAGCAGAGTTAAGGTGGCAGGGACACGGATAAGGTGACAGGGCAGGGGCAATCAGGGTGACCGAAGCACAGGCTGCTCCCAGCCCTTGGGAGTGTTCAGATTCCCCACCCAAGGGACCCAGGCCCCAGGGGAGCCGTGTCCTGGCCCCGGCCCGGCCCCACGAGCTCACCCCAGCCCTGCTGCTCCAGGTGCACGTCTACGACCCCTACGACGACGACTACTACCAGACGGTGCCCCTGGACTCGCACCAGGCCGCCTACATCAGCTCCGGCCACTACGGCCACCAGTACGGAGGTGGGTGGCCCGGTGGCCCCGGGGGGTGCCGCGGCCTTTCCCCACGCCGCTCACGGCCCTTTTCCCTTGCAGCTCCCGGGGTGACCCACGTCATCGTGCGCGAGGATCCCTACCGCGTCTCCGGGGACCAGATGGCCCTGGGGCTGCTGGCGGGGGCCGCCACCGGCGCCGCCCTGGGCTCCTTCATGTGGATGCCGTGCTGGTTTTAGCGGCCCCCAGGCCGGTCCTCGGCCCCCCTTTGCTCCCCGGCCCGGTCTAACCCACCCCTGGCTTGGAACCTGCCCTGAGCCCTCCTCAGCCTCCCCAAAACACCCTGGGGACAGAGACCCCCACACACGCCCTCCTCCCAGCCCCAGCTTCTGCATTAAATAACCCCCAAGTGCTTCAGAGCCCCCCGAAAACCCACCCCAGAACCCCACAGCATCCGATTCCCATCGGCAAAGGGCCCAGGGGCTGTTGGCAGAGCTTCCCCACCCCAAATCTCCACAGGGAGCTGGCTGCAGAATTACCGGGTTTGGGAGCAAGGGGGACTTTATTTGGGGGGAAGTGGCTGGATCTTTTTTGGCTGGGTGAACCCCACAATGCAGAGGCTTTTTAAGGGGTGTTTTTGGGAGAGGCTCCAGCACCGGAGCAGGAGCTGACAGAGGGGGCAACCACAGGGATGCTCAAGAGGTGGGTGAAAGATTAAGGAGGGTGAAAACCTTTGCAGGATTTCCACCCCTTTCCAACTCGCACCGGTCTCCTGGGCCTGGCCAGGTTGGAGAAATGGTGCAAAACCCTCAGGAATTGGAGTTAAACCCTTGGGAACTACGCTGAGAAGTGCCCAGGGAATATCCCAACCTCTCCAGCCAAGTGGGAGGGACACACAGCATCCTCAGTTTCACCCTGATTTTTGGGAGAGCGAGAAGGGCAGCTCTCCGCGCGGACCAGGGATCCTTTCTGGCAGCCAAGCCGGGATCTTCACAGCAGGGATTTGGGATTGAGGGGGGACACACGGTCAGGCCAGGGGACAAGCAGCAGCTCAGGGTTTTGGTTGGGCAGCACCAGGGAGATGGCAATGGAAGGGGTGAGGAGCAGCTGCTGAGCGTCACCCCTAGAGCCAGGATTGTATCCTGGAACCACAACTGACATGGAATTTAGGCATTACAAACCCCACAGCTGGATAGAAAACCACCAGTGACACCAGCAGCCCAGCCTGCTCTTGCCTTTAGAGCCCCGAGTCAGTTCATCCCTGTACCCATCGGGGGATTGGGATATCCCAGCACACCATCCTCATCCTCTCCTGCATTCCCTGCCTCCCTCCTGCTGCGCACCCGCTCCCAGAAAGAGAAAAAAAATACAAAAAAACCTCTCTCAAGTCAAATAAAGGCAGCGAAAAACCAGCCCTGGCCTGCGGGTGAGTGAGGATGAGGAGGGAATGCTCGGCCTTGGCCACCTCCAGGGTGGGAAGGACTGTGTCCCCCTGGAGAGCTGCCCAGGGATGTCACCAGCTCCCCCGCTCCTCCTGCACCCCTTTGCCTCCCTCCCTTTCCCACCGGGAGCCCTGGGGTTCCACTTTCAGCCTCTGAACGTGGCACAGCAGCCCTGAAGAGACACAGAAGGGACAAAGCTGCCCCAAAAATCCTGCTCCCGTGCAAGAGAACCACCGTCGTGTGCTGGCAGAGCAGCTCCTTCCTTTGCATCATGGATTCATGGGATGAGGCGTCTCCGCCTAGGAAGGGCCCAACGCGGTGTCAGGCACTGCCAGCCCCGGGTTAGGCCTGAGGTGGCTCAACAGAATCCCTGCTTCTGTTTCATTTGCAAAGCAGGAGCCACGCCTGGCTCCCGCTTCCACACCATTCAGGTCCCTCCATCCCTCTTAATTCCAGCACAAACCCCAGCTCCCAAGGGCTGGAGAAGTGAAGGATCCGGGCCCACACACCCCACTGCAATCCTCATCCCTTGTACCTGTCCTCCCCTGGCACCGCCGCCCCTGGGCCACTGACAGCACCCACGGCTATTCCTGCTGCAGGGGTGGGCATGGCAATGAAACAGCTCCCGTGATGGGGGGCACTGTCCCCATTTCCAACCTGTGACATGTCCCAGCCGTGAGTGCTGGCATCCCAAAATCCCCATGTGCTGGGCTGATCCCCCAGCGTGGGCAGCAGGAAAGGGGGGATTCTGCCCCTCAGGTCAGACCCCACCTGCAGAGCTGCCCCAGCCCTGGGGCCAACAGCAGCAGGACGTGGAGCTGCTGGAGAGAGTCCAGAGGAGGCCCCGGAGCTGCTCCAGGGCTGGAGCCCCTCTGCTCTGGAGCCAGGCTGGGAGAGCTGGGGGTGCTCACCTGGAGAGGAGAAGGCTCCAGGGAGAGCTCAGAGCCCCTTGCAGGGCCTAAAGGGGCTCCAGGAGAGCTGGAGAGGGACTGGGGACAACCCAATATCCATTCTATGATTCCCCAGCCAAGGTGCATAATCCCAGGTGAGACACACTGGGAGGTGGAAACATCTGGAAATTTGTCACTAATAGCAACACAACCTAGAAACTGTCCCTCTTCCCATGCCATGTCCAGCTGCTGACCTGAGAAAGCTTCATTTTCCCAGCTCAGACACCCATGCTCCTCATCCCTGAGGTACCTGAACATTCCCAAGCTGTTCCTGCTTCTCTCCTGCTGTGCTGGTCTCCCAGAGATCCAGGGACACGGAGCAATCCAGGCAAGGACAGTGATGGACCAGCACGTGCCTCCAGCAGCAATTCCCGGGGTCTTCACGCTGCCAGTGGGAACAGCCGGTGGCAGCCAGGCCCTGCACTAGGGAGCTAAATGAAGGAGCAATTAAATATGTTATAAATAGTACTGGGAGCACAAACAATCGAACCACAGCCCACAAAAGTGCCAGAGGGACAAGAAGTGCTGAGGGACAGAGGTCAGGGCTGACCAGCTCCATTCCCAACTCCAATCCACACTCGCAGCACTCCTCTCTCCCAGCAGGGAGAGCTGCTGAAGCTCCAAACACGTAGCAAAGCTCAGAACAACTCCAAACCCCCTCGGAAAAATGGGATCCGCAGTAAGGGGCAGGCACAAGCCATTAACACCCATCATGCCCACAAACCGCCTGGAAAATGAATCCCACAATGTCCCATGGCACAGGAATCAGCCGGGGTCACGTGACCCTCGCTGTGATCCAAACCCACGTCTCTGGAAATCAAGCAGCTCAGGAATGTCGGGATCAAATCTCCAATTTCCACCCGGCTCCTCTTCTCGAGCTGGGATAAATGCAGGAAAGGTGAGTGCCAAACCACCAGTGCTGGGAGCGTGGATAAATCCCATTTTCTCCCTTCCCTGCCCTGTATCTGAGGACACGCAGTGCCATGGACGGACCCACTGGCTGTGGGAGAGACACTTCAGTGCTTTAATTAGCAATAACTTTAATCAAGCCTTTAATAACATCCTCGTTCCAGACGTGCTCTCCGGGTGGCCGACAGCGAGCCCTCAGAACGGCTCTAATTTATATCCAGAACCTGGGAAACAGGTGGCAAGCCTGGAACATTCGATTCGGAAACGGCACCCCTCCCTCCCGACCCAGCAGGGCAGAGCTGTGGGGCAGCAGGAGCATCATCACCCAGCTGTCTCCAGCCCTTCCCTACCCCTTATCCTCCCGGGAAGGGCAGAGCTGCAATTCCACAGGCGTTTAATTCCCGACACGCCCCAGCCCGGCCTTTCCGGCATCGGTCTGGGCACTCCGCTCCATTCTGCTCCTACAACAGGATCCTAAATATTTTATAAAAAGCCACGTTTGACTTCATCATGCGCTCAGACCAGGGTGGGGAAGGGAAAAATAATTAAAAAGGGGGGGAAATAAAATCGGTATTTTTGCCAGTTGGTGAAAAATCAGTTAAATTGATGACAAAACAATTACATCGGTGAAACCCCAAGCCCGGCAAGCCTGGAAAGCCCGGCTCGGGCAGCGGGAGAGCAGCAGAGGAGGCAGCGCAGATGGGAGGGACAGGCTGCTCTGAGGTCCGGGTGTTTGCAGCTGCCTCCCTGACTGCGGGAGCGCTGGCAGCCTGTGCCGCAGCCTGCCCACCCCATTTATCTTCCTTCGGAGCTGGGACATGCCCAGCATGGAAAAAAGGTGCCACTGCAGCAGGTAGGGAGAGCCCTTGCACTTTGGTTTGCTGAGGATTCGGGTGCTGGAAGTAGAACTGCAGCGAGGAGACAGCTCGGCTGCTGCAGCAGCTCTGCAGATGCTGCCAGGGGGAAGCTGTGGCTCCTCCAGCCTGGAAAAATCAGGGCTGATCCCACCAGCGAGCAAAGAAGCCATCAGCACCCTTCCACCCGAGCCAGATACCCCCTCTTGGATTTTGGAGCAGTGCTTGATCCACTGCAGACACGAGAGAGTGGCCAGGAGCACCCTGAGGAGCTGGTGGGTGTCCCCTCCCATTCCCTGCTCCACGGCAGCCCCGCCTCTGCAGTTTAACCCAGACCCCCTTCACCAGTGGCAAGCTGGGAACTGGGATACCAGCGGGAGTTGACAGTCCCAAAGCTCCCCACGGCAGCAGCCAGGACAAACAGAGGTGGTGACCGTGGTGTTTCCAGAGGCTCCCACCCAGGGAGGACCTGGAGGTGCCACGTACAAGGAATGGAAGCCCCCGCCGCGACAAAAAACTTCTCCAGGGACTCGCCCCCCCATGACTGTTTCCATACCCCTAATTCCAGCACATCTCCACTGCCACATTCCAGTTTCACAACCAATTTATTCATGGTCCTTTTAACAGTGAAGAGCTTGACCATGAGACCAAGGCTGGGCTGTCCAGGAAATTCCCCTTCTCTACTGGCCAGGTGGGATGGGGCTTGGAGCAACCTGGGCTAGTGGGAGGTCCCTGCCCTTGGCAAGGGGTGGCACTGAATGGTCTTTAAGGTCCCTTCCAACCCAACCATGCTGTGACGCCACGATTCTCTCCTTCAGGAAAGCAAAGGATAACTCACCAAAGCGCATCTGTTACTCACCTCCCCGGCCCCGCAGACCTGGCTGCCATCTCCAGCAAGGAGGCTTAAGGAGGATCCTCCTCAGGGAAGGTGGGCTTGGTGCACCCATGTCCCAGGGAAGCTGAGGCAGCGGTGAGGCCGCACAGGGCGCCCGAATGGCCTTTGGGAAGGGAACGGAGGAAGCAGCTGGATGCAAAGAGCGGGACAGGAGCAGAAAGGCACAGCTGCGGCCGGCAGAGGACGGGCTCCGTCCCCGGCATCGCTCCTCGGGTGCTGGAAACAATGGCAGAGACACCGCAGCAACAGCAAACACACCCCTCCACCACCTGCCCTCTGAAGCACAACCCCCCAAAACTCCTCCTGCCCTCACAAAGGCCTCCTGCAGCACTTCAGCCCCCCGTGAGGAGCTGCACCTCCCGCCTGCGCTGCGCTGCCCGTGCTGAGAGAAGAGACCCAGAGCTTTCCAATGAGACAGGTATTTATTTAGTTCAAGCGCTAAGGATTTGTTCTCTTGTTGTTGTTGGTTCATATTATCAAACAGAGCTGAGGTACCAGTGACATTCCAACATGAAGAAAAGGAACCTTTTTTTCCCCTTACACAATTTCTTCAACTACTTTTATCAAGACAAAACGTGAGGCATGGAATAGCTGCATGATGGACTGTACAACGAGCAAGCCAGAGCAGGGAGGAGAAAAGAAACAGAGCCGAGACCTTCACTCAAAAAATCACACAAAAATCAGCATTAAAAGTCTGTTCCCATGGTTCCACTGGCCACGTCCACGGAGCAAAAGAAAATTAAAATCTACAACCTGACAGACGGATGGTGCAAAGAAAAAATAATAACAAAAAAAATTAATAAAAAGACCACGTTGCTCCTGTGCTCACCTTGGAAGTGTGTTTTGTCTGGAAAACTGGGATGAGGACAGGACTGAGCCCTGTGGTCACGTTAAGCACAGACTATTAGCAAGGACATGCACTGAACGTACCTGGCTGTGCTGAGCAGCCCCAGGGACCTCGTCTGGAAGTGCCAAACCACGGCCTCGTCCGTGCTCCTGCAGCCCCCCGGCCGTGCTGAACACGGAGCTGTGGGAATGCTGCTCTCCACACCTTTGTTCCCAGCCAGTTCTGGACAAACCTGCTCTCAGGTCTTCCAGGAAAAGCAGCCAGGTTGCTGGTCCACCACAGCCCGTATGGACTAAGCCAGCTCCTTAAATCCAGTGCTTAAAGCTTGGGACTATGGGAAGCAGAGGGGGCTGGTTCTATCAGAAGCAAGAAAGAAAAGGATGTGCTTGTGGGGAACAGCCAAATGAGGACCAACAGAAGCTGCATGGAGAACCAAAGGAGAAAGAAGCAAACCAAAGCAAAGGAAGAAGCAGCAGCATGAAGCACTTCTGCACGGTTAAGAACAGTACAACAAAGGAAAAGCAGCCAGGTTTCCTTCCCCCAGAGAGTTTCTTTTAAATAAAGAATGATCCTTTGTCACATATCATTGATGTTTATTTCAAGACATGCCACGTCAAAAAAACTCGCCTTTAATATTGCATTAGAAAAGCACTTTTACATCTCGTTCTGCCTTTAAGTTATTGTTGTGCAGAGCTGCTAGAAACCCAGGGCAGGGCACGAGCCTGGCATTCACCTCAGGAATGAAGAATTCCAACTCTTTTATGCCCGCTTCCTGGGGAAAGTGGTGGTGAGGACGATTCCCTTCCTCTCCCCCAGGTGGTTATTTTAGATGGTAGAGAGAGGGGCAGAAGAGAACCAAGGAGGAGCCTGAATATTCCCTTGCAATTGTCCGTTTAATTTGCAATCGCAACACAGACTCGAGAATTCCTTCCTGCACTGTAACTCGGCCAGAGTCGCCCAGCAAACAATGTATTTACAATTGTGTTTATTAACTTACACAGCAACTTCACAATGACTAGTAAAGATTAAAAGGGTGCACTTCTAGTGTGTTCCATTCCGTGTTTCTCGGGTAGCTACATCTCGCAACATCAGCAAAGCTCTACACAGATTCCTCAGCCAAAGGAAAACAACAAAATCAGCACTGAAAAGAGTAAAAAAATCGAAGCCGAGAAATAAATATCAAAGAAAAAAGGGTTAATTGTGAGCCTAATTCCATAGAAAACTAAATTACTAATTATTTAACCAAACTATACAGCTCTAGAGAACCAAACTAAACCAACTTGGAAGACTGAAAATAAAAAAAAAAAAAAAAGAAAAAAAAAGCTAAAAAATAAAGGCATAAATCTGCATAATCAGAAGTTGGTTTCCATCCTACTCAAGTCCCTCCCTTTCCATCTAAGATGTCTCAACTAGGATTCTGTAGGATCAAAGTAAACACCCCTTCCCCACCGACCTATGCCCACGCTCTGGAAAAGCGGGAGCCATCTCCCCTCTGCTGGGGCAGCCAGCTGCTCTTCCCTCTTTCTCCCAAATTTCCAAGGTTTCAATCGGCTTTGGCAGGTTTTAGTGCCAGTCCTGATTTCAGTATTTCCCCTAAAAAAACAAAGAAGCAAAATGCTTTCTCCTCCAAACAGCTGAAACGTTACGTTCCCACCTCTTGGGCAGTAATAATTCACTTCATTGGTGTTCTACTTAAAAAGGAAAAACAAAAAAATGCTCTGAAAACTCATTTTGCACTCGAAACATTATTCCCCTGTTTCCTGCAAGTGTTTTGCTAATGCACATCCACCCTTTCCTTCCCCCCCAAATCCTCCAGAAGCCACTCATCCCAAAGAGCCCGTCCGTATTTCCCAGTATGCTTCCTTGGAAATGTGTCCCCGCTGCCTCGGCAAGAATTCCCAGCTCCAGCAGCCGGCGGTGACAAAGCCCCACTGAGGCTGGGCTGGGTCTGGACACCAGGCAGACTCGCTCTGCTCAACGCAATTAAGAGCTTGGGGTTAATTTGTGTTTAATTATCAAGGATCAGCGTTTAACCCTCGGCATCTGCCGCCTCCCCCTGTGATTCCGCCTGCTGTCTACGCATTCCCAGTTTCTGAGAGAAATCCAATGGGTCAGATTTGCAAGCGTTCTTCTGCACGTACATCTCGTCTAGGTCCAATTCCAAACTTACTCAGTTGCCATCATTTCAAAGTGCAATATCATAACATATTAAAAAAGGAACAAATATTAAGAAATTGTACCTATTTTTTTGTTTGGATTTTTTTTTTTGCTTTTGTTTTTTTTTAAAGTTATACCTAGAATACGCTGGAATATTTTGGCTTTTTTTTTTTTCTTATAAATAATGAAGACACTGACATTTTGTTGGTGTGTGTGTGTGTGGGGTGTGCTTGTGAAGCTAAAGATCATCTCCACGAGACAGCCAGCGATGATGAACTGCGATACGTTATTACGGAAAGGGGAAGGTTCAAGCCAATATTCACACTGCAGTCAATGAAGAGGACAGGGAGGGAAAGCAGTGATGTTCTGGAGAAAGGTGGAAGCCACATGGTATTAGCAGGAACAGCCTCCTTCACTGACAGGCTGCTCTTGAGGCTTTTCCAGTTTTATGTCAATCACTGGAAGGAGGAAGTTAAGGCAAACAGATCTCCAACTCTGCTTCCCTACAAAGAGCAGGATTTTGAATGGCATTTTCAGTGCTTCCCACTGAAATACTTGGAAAGACCAGCTCCAAACCTAAGGTTTCTCATCTGCCCCTCCTGCCCTGGCACTGGCACATAAATTTGCAGCAGAAACGATGTAGGACCCCAATGTTTGTCTCCAACCAGTCTGTTCTTCCCAGTGATCCCACTGGTCTCTTGCTGTGGGAATTAAAGATGCATGGATACACCGAAGGGTCTAATCACTGTTTCTGCAGAATCACAGAATCCTCTAGGTTGGAGGAGCCTGCTGAGATCTTCAAGTCCACCTGCTCCCCCAGCATCTCATGTCCCCAAGTGCCACATCCAGATGGTTTTTACATCCCTCTGGGAATGGGGACACTACCACTTCCCGGGCACCACCGCACATTGCCAACCCCCAGAGCTCCGGCCGTGCCAGCCTGACCTCCCCATCAATCCATGCTCAGTTAAACCTCTCTGCTCCCACCAGCAGCCAACAAAGCCCTGCCACCAGCCTGAATTCCCCCTTCCAGCCACAGCTCCTGTCCCACAAGGTCACTGCAGAGCTGGCTGCTCAGAACCTGCCTGTGATAAGCGACTCCCTGTGCAGCACTCAAATTCCCAGCGGATGCCCTACAGTTACAGCCTCACGAAGCCTTTCCCAGGAGGAGCTTTGAGTGCTAATCCCCAGCTCAGAGCTGTTCACCACAAGTCTCCAGCGTTCCCCTTATCAGGGAACACAGAGGCAGAGAGATCACACAGCTGGTACTTCCAACTTATTTCTTTAGGGGGTTGAAGTTGGTTTTTAAAGAGGTTTGGAGAAAATAAACACGGAAAGGGAAACAAAATAATTCATCTCCAATGTTTGGTCTATTTGGCTGATCTAAAGCTTGAAGTGTATTTAAACTGGAGATGCTTGACATGAGCCTTGCCAGCTTCACCTCAGAGCATGAGTGGGTCAAGATCCTTGAACCCTCCATGTTCTGCAAAAGTGCCCCCGTTAATCCTAATGCAGCTGCCTGGGAGATGATCCTATTCCAGCCCTGCTATCTGCAGGCTGCAGGAAGCCCGACTCCCAGTGCCCTTACTGCACTCCCATTTAGAGACCGGTGATCAAACTGCCTGACACAGCCCCTGCCTCTGCACTCTACCCCTCATTAATAGAGACTGTAGCTCATTAACCTTTCAGAGACCTGCATAACGAAATGGTTCTGATCACTCAAGTCCCTATCACACAAAGCTTGTGCCTCAGCAGCTGCAATCCCCAGCATCCCAAATCCTTCTTTCCCCCAGGCATCAGATGCTCTGATGGAATTTCAGTGCCAGACTTGTCTCACTACCACAATTCCTGGGACTTCCTTCCTCTAAGGCACAATTTCTCTTCTATTGATCAGCTCCATGCTCCCTGCTGCAAATAAAACCAACAACGCCGGAAAAGCTCCTATTCCAAACACACCCACCCGGCCAGGTCAGTGATTCCAGTGCAGCCATACTGCTTTGTCAAGCCTTTTCCATCCCTCATGCCTGCTTTCCCTTGGCTGAGACTGATCCCATCAGCTGAGTCTCCTCCCTCCCACCACAGAGATGCTGCCTGGGGTCCAGGCTGTGACAGGCTGCCCTGGGAGGTTATGGGATCTCCACCCTTGGAGATTTCCCAAGTTTCCCTGAATGTGACCTGAAGAAACTGGCCTAGTTTGGGAGTCAGCCTTGCTTTGAGCAGGAGGGTCAGAGAAGGGGCCCACAGAGGTCCCTTTCCAGGACAGTTTGATTTTGGATTCTGTCAGTCAGATCTGCAAGAGCCACAGAGGGGTTTTTTCAGACCTCTTTGCACCTGTTTCTCCCACCTCCCTCCCCACACCCCACACGTTCAAACACCAAGCAAAGAATCCTTTTGGATCACCATTCCTTCCCCTGCTACCAGCCTTCCAACCCACCAATCCTTCTTCCTCAGCACTTCAAGGTCGAAGGTTACTTGCCCCTATTCCCCCTCTTTTTGGGATGTCCACGAGTGGAGTGAGGGCTGCAGCAGCTTTTCCTCGTCCAGGGTAACGCCTGGCACAGGCACAGAAAGGATACTGTCTTCTCTACTTTTGTCTTGTGTGCTTTCCATCCCAGGCAAGGCAGCTGCCACGCGTCGGAAAAGCTGCAAAGAACCACACGGGAACAGATGAAAACAATGGCTCCCCCCGGCTGAGACAGCTCAAACAATGATTCAACACATCCTCCAGCACTATTTACACTGCTCAGCCCCAAAATCCTGACACCAAATATAACCTTTATTCCTAGAAAAGGGCAAAGCACAGCTCTTGTTAGTGGAGATCAAATGGCTGCGAGCAGCAAACCTCCTGCACCTTCTCTGCAAATAGGCTGGGTGGGATCCAGCACCTCACCTCACACCTGCCGTGGATGTCCATGGACCCCAACAACTTCCCCATGCCAGGTGGGAATTCAATTGTCACACCTCCCCAGAGGATTACAAAGGAGCATGGACATGCTGATGAGGGCAAACACACCACCCAGGAGCCTATCACCGTACCAGCCAAGCTGACACACATAGAAGGGTGTCAGAAAAAGGGATGTGTGGAAAGGATTTCCTCCAAGCCTCACCGATCTGTGGCTCAGGCTCCTATGAACCAAAGGAACGTGCCCAAACCTAATCCTCATCTTTTGCTGCCCACTCCATGGTTATCCTAAGTCCACATGCAGGGCATAAAGCACAGAACAAATGCATCCAAAGCCTCTCACTTGAACACCGCCTCCAGTTTCCCAGCGAGCTCTGAGCTCCAAACTCTCCTCATGGTTTTATTCCACTCGAAGGAGGCGAGATGGAATGGGACCGATTCCCCCTCCTGCACTTCCTGCCTTTGCCCCCAAGGCTCAGATTTGTAATTCCCACCACACGGCTTTTCCTCAGCCCTCTGGGTGAGGACCCTAGAGATGTGCCCACTATTAATGCAGGAGAATTGCCCTGAATTCAGCTGCCCGTCCCCCCCAGCACAGGATGCTCTCCATCCATCAGCGCGTTCCCACTGCATCCCTGAGCGCCGCGCCGGAGTCCTGGATCGCCCGGTGCGGCTCTGACGTCAGCCCTGGTGTGTTCCACTGCTGCACATTTTCCTGCCTCTCCTCAAATGACACAAAGCTAAACCACTTATTCCCAGTGACCCACTTTCCACAGAAAACCGAGCCAAGCCACTGCCAGCCTGTTTACATCAGGAATGTGGGTACCCGACCAGCCCGGCGGGTCCCTGCCCAAGGGCTTTCCCCACTTTGGCTCCCAGCGTCCAAATGATGCTGGAGAAACAATTCAGATGACTTTGCTGGCTTGACAGCCCCCTCCAAGCTCACCATGAGCGAGCCCCCAGGCCTGTCTGGGACCTTTCCTGGCAGGAATCTGGCACACAGTGGAATCTGAGCCAAGGACAGGGGTCTGACAAGTCGGTCCTTGACGTAACGTGCTGATTTCAGCCAACAATTTCAAAGTAAAAAAGCTTAGTACACCCCGCTCCGTGTTTCTGTGAAGCTCTGCCATTAACCTGGACCTTCCAGCATCCCTGAAAACCTCAGGGAAATCCTCACAGGCCAACCAGGAAGTAACAAAATTCCAGATGCTGAACTGTACCTAAACCAACAGCAGGAATGCCCACACAGAGGAAGGGTGAAGCGTCTTTAAAAAATCCTCAAATGACAGAACCAACTGGAATTCCTGCATTTAAACCACACTGCTGACAGAAAGACTGTTTAAAATACAGTAATCCTTTCTTTACATTAAGACCAGGAATAAAATGATGCTTTTAGCAGTATTTCTCCCCTAAATTATCGGACTAAAAATAGGAATTGGGCAACTAAGAAAAATGAACTTTCTTTCTTATTAACCTTCTGCTTATCAGCCCCAGCATATGTGAATAAATCCAATTAGGGAAACTTCCTGATGGTTGGAAAGCAGCCTTCCCACAGGGCCCTCTGAGCTTCCTGGTGCTGTCAGCCCCGAGCCTGTGTGTGTCTATACACACATGTACATGTTTCAATGTTTGTGTGGGTATAAAAACACAAGTATTGATGAGCATCCAGGACTTTTTTTCCAAGGCAGGAGTTAAATGCAGCAGCTGAAAGACTAAAAGCCACACAAACTCTCTTTCAGTGTTCAGCTCTGCAATCTGCTTTCTGATAGAAACTCTGGGAAAAAGCCTCATCTCTCACCATCAGTTTCCAGCCATTTGCCAAACTGTGCCTTTCCTGCTACTCCAGCCAATAAATTCCAACAGATCAGGGTCACAAAGGACTGCAGGCAGAAAACAGTTTTCAGCCACACTCCAGCAGCAATACGGAAAGGACAGGAGGATCACTGTCCAGATGGAAAAGCCGGGCAAGAAACCTGTTCCCCAATGCAAGGCAAACAAAAATCTTTCCCTAATTCTCATTCTCTGCAACTCTGAGGATAATTCTTGCCCATCAGATGGATAAGAATCAGAAGACAGGAGAAAGAGCCCAGCTCTGTGAGAACAGGGTCACGGAGGGGCTGTGCTCAGAGAGCTGCTGCCGTGAGAAAGTTCTTCTGCCAAGGACCACATTCATCCCCCTGGCTCTTCCAGGGCCAGCATGGAGTGTGCCAGGTACTGCTGGAGGGAGGAATTCAAGGGCTCTCCCTCCCCCCTCTTTCTACAAGACAGCAAAATGAACCCTGACATATTCTGGGCATGAAATCCACGGACTAACAATAAGATTCCCTGAAATACAGACTGCCGAGACAGAGCTGGAATCGCAAAGTCTTTTAAAGCTTATTCAGGGCTGACAGAATGAATCAGAGACTACAATTCTCTGCGTTAAATGGAGCAAGTTATCTACTTCTCTTCTCCAGCTTAAGGCTCCCCTGGCAAACAGTCTTTGCAGGATCCAAAAGCCAATCTTTTCCCCTCTACTGCATCAGTTTAACCCCACAATAACACCACCACCGCTTTTATTCCCCAATATCCACTCATTTTTCCTTCAACACCCCCTGCCCAAAGCCAGAAAGAACACTAAGTGTGAACGGCCTTGGGGACTGCAAACAGATCTGCTGTCACAGATCCAACAGTACCCAGCACTGAGGTGCCATCCTCAGAGCTCTCTCCTTTCCTGGCACAGGGAATGGCAAAAAAAGCCTGGCAGCAGCATGGTCCCCTCTGCTTCTTTGCTGGTAGAAGATGCTGGCATTGGAATTCCTGCTCTTGGAAGTACAGAGCATCTCACCTGCTGGAGTACCAGCACAAAGCCAGGCCCTCTGGATTTGCAGGGCAGCTGCAGGGAGCACAGAGCTGAAGGCAGTGTCCTTCCCTCTTATCCCTGCTGCCTTCCAGCAGAAAAGGATGAGCCAGAAGCTAAATGCAGCACACAAGGACAAAAGTCCTGTGGATTCCCACTGATGAGGAGGAGCTGCAAAAGTCACAGCCATTCCCTCCCCAAGCAGGACAAGAAATTCAGCTGTTTCTGTGTGGAAATTCTGTATGAAAATTAACTTAGACAGTGCTTGTTCTGCAGGACCAGAATATATTGTGGATAGAAGTTATCAGTTATGGGAAGGTCAAATTTGCATTCAGCTTATTAAGGATTTGACACAGGTTATGGGAAGGGGATCCATTCTGCAGTTGTACTTTCCCATTGGACTGGGAGAGAATTTATTGCTAAGTCACTAAAATAAATTCACACAATTTAATAGAGAAGCTGCAAGGAAACAGGAAGCTATCTAAGTGGTGGTATTAAAAGCCTTATCCTTTAATAATTGCTTAAACAACTACTTACTAAACTAATAATAAATGAGAGTTACAAATATTCTAGAATATAGAACAGTTTTGAAATCCTTGAACATCCCAGTCCATGCCGGCAACACCTGGATCAAAACTTCGAAGAAAAACCCATTTTTAATTCTTTTTGAATATCCACTCATGTCTTTGCGCATCATCACATCCTCAAGGTGGAGAGGACGAGAGCCTCACAGGCTTGGCTATGGAACCTCTGGAAATGTGGCAGGGCACAGAAACTCCCTCAAGGAAAGAGGGAGTGTAGAGCTTCATGATCATCGTCATCATCACTCCTCCAAGTGAGGCAACTGCTCTCAGCGCACACCCCCAGGTCTAAGCACTCATTAAGGACTGCAGCACAGAATCCAAACCTTAATTACAAGGCAGCCTCTGTTGTGGCAGGATAATTGGGGGACCCTGGAAGCCAACACGTCCATGGTGGGTAATGCAGTGAAACAGCTCTGAGTTAACACTGCTATAATTATCCCATTATACAGGGAATCATTTTGCTACTTAGAGACAAAGTCAAGGGACATTTTAATAACAGACCCTTTAGCCCTGTCTAGAACATCAAGCAGTTTATAATCCTATTGCCAATCAGCCAATGGCTGCTCGCTCCCTCACGGCCTAGGCCTTCCCGCCAACTGCCCACAGCGCTCCAGTTACATAATCAAGGTACTCATATAACTAGTTACCTTTCAGGTATAAAACGAGTATTAATAATAATTGTGAGGCCTTCAGGCCAGCTGTTGGTCACCACAATAGTTTGGGTGGGAAGGGACCTAAAACTCATCTAGTCCAACCCCCTGCCATGGGCAGGGACACCTTTCACTATCCCAGGGTGCTCCAAGCCCCATCGAACCCGGCCTTGGACATCCCCAGGGATCCAGGGGCAGCCACAGCTGCTCTGGGCACCCTGTGCCAGGGCCTCATCGCCCTCACAGGGAACCATTCCTTCCCAATATCCCATCCATCCCTGCCCTCTGGCAGTGGGAAGCCATTCCCTGTGTCCTGTCCCTCCATCTCTTGTCCCCAGTCCCTCTCCAGCTCTCCTGGAGCCCCTTTAGGCCCTGCAAGGGGCTCTGAGCTCTCCCTGGAGCCTTCTCCTCTCCAGGTGAGCACCCCCAGCTCTCCCAGCCTGGCTCCAGAGCAGAGGGGCTCCAGCCCTGGAGCAGCTCCAAGGCCTCCTCTGGACTGGCTCCAGCAGCTCCACGTCCTTCTGTTCCTGGGGGACAGGGAGCTGAACACAGCATTTCACACATGTGTGTTTGCTCTGTGGAGACACCCAAGAATTTATGTCTTGTCCAGGTCTCAATTTAAAGAGCCACAGCTCATCTCAGGACATAAACCCTCATTATTCTGCAGTCCCATCAGCTCAAAAGACCTTTCACTGCTTTCCCCAATCCAAAAGCAACTCATCATCTACTAGAAATAAATAGCTCTGGCTGTTCAGGAACATTTGCTGGCACTTCCAGTGCCTTCCAACAGAGTGGGAACAGCAGTTGCACTGTCCCCCTGTGCACTGGAAGCATTTTAAGCCATCACGCTCCTCCTTCACTGGTTTGTTCATTCACTGAAACAGAATCACAAACACCCCTCAGACCTGTGTTTCCCCAACTTTTTGTCTCACCCGCAGTCTCAACACCAAATCTGGATTATCAAAAACCCAGGAAGGTGTGATTCTGTACTCACAAAGCTTCTTCCATAACTCCTCTGTTATTTCAGGGGAAGGAAGTCCCAAGTCATTTGTTGCAAGGTCAGAGATCCTTCAGAACCTCAGCCACCAATTCAGCTCTGAGGTGCTGCTTGCTGTGTGTGGACTACAATTCCCACTGGCCCTCTTTTCCAAGGCTTCCCAAGATCCACATAAGTGCTCCTCTCAAAAGGGTGAGTTAAGAGCAGCCACCCACCTGTTTTACATTGTATCCTGCTTTTGCACTAGTTTCAATGAACATTACATTCAACTCTTTGGCTTTCCTTTCTCCTTCCTCAATGGACACTTGTCTGGGGAAGGAAACACAGAGTTAGGGAAAAAAAAAAAACAAACCTGGACAAATACCTTCATAATTAAGATTTATTACAGTTCTGAAAGCACTTAATGGGTTTTTTCCTGACTGGAATGCAGAGCTGCAGAGAGATATCACCACTTCAGGTACCAGACCCACTTCCATGGCACACCTGGCTCCCAAAGCAGAACTCAGCATTCCAGTGGAACAGCCAAGTATTCACCCCCAAATCCCTGTCCAGGAGGCTGTGCTCTTATGTCTGAACAATTAGCAATCACAGTCCAAAAATAATCATCAAAACCAAACTGTTTTAACAAAGGTCCAAGTGTAACCATCTCATATGGGAGGAATTTTGTCCCGTTTTTCCCTGGATATGTGTTCCCCCCATTAGGCAGAACATTATTAAGAACAAATATTTGTAACCAGTTTATTCATTCACTGATGTGGGCTGTAGTCAACAACCCCTTCTCTCCTGACACCTGAACAAGTTCGTGGTGGTTTTTCAACTCATTCACAGCACAGTGATGGACATTTGGCTAAGCCAAAAGAAAAGAGGGTTTAAAACTGAGATTTCTCTACTCACAGACATCTCCAGAAAATAAACACATTTAAATATACTCCTTAAAATAGAAGCAAACAGCAGCAGAGTAAGAAAAGCATTTGAAAGCTGAATTATTCCTCCATACCTCTTATCTGCTAGATCTGTTTTATTCCCCACCAGCATGATGATGACATCGCTGCCCCGTTCCGTTCTGACATCATCGATCCACTTTGTGGTTTGCTGGAAGGAGTTTACATCTATCAGAGAACAGTGGAGAGGGTTATCACTGCAGGTGTCCCTCACAGCTCACCAGGAAATACATCTGGACTTGGAAAGAAAAGCCTCATATTCTGTGGAGTCGGCGGAAGAGGGTGATGAAGAATCAGCGAGTGAAACCCTAAATCTCCCCCACTAAAGGACACGGAAACTCTGGCATTAATTTCAGATGGGCAAGTGCTTCACTACAGGTGGGTTCAAAAGCCAGGGAGGGAACTGAGTCCATCTATAATTTGGTTTTGACAGCACCTAAAATGAAAAGTCTTATCACTGTGTTTCAGTTCTTTATTTTTTAGTTCAACATGAAGTATTTTCTATAGGGAGTTGGGATTAATTTTTGCAGTCTACACTGCTCATGGCTTGTGTACCTAGAGAGGTTCCTACAGTTCCACTGCTTCTCAAAATCCTCAATCCCAGCCTTGCATTTTGTACACTTGAATCAATTACTTTCTAGTTTCTCTAGGGAATCCCAGGGTTACACAACACAGCAGCAACTCCTGTGGCACTGAACACTTGCCTTCAAAACAATTTCTAAATCTTTGCATAAAACCAGAAGCAGAAATTTAACCTCTTCACAGGCACTTATTGCTACCTCCTTAACAGCTGCAAGGTAAGGATTCCAGACTGCATGGTGCTTGACAAGTTGCATCCCACAGGGGACAAGGAGTTGGAGGGAAGCTGCCACAGAGCCCAGCATTTGCCAGTTAGTGACACAAAGAGCATCTGAGCAGCCAAGGTAGTTTCAGTACTTAAAAAGCAGGGGGCTCTGCAGCAGTTCTTGAAAAGTATTGATTTTTTTTTAATGGCTTCTACTGCAAAGTAATATATCGCGTGCTAGACAGCCAAGACTTGATCATTTGCCAGTGTCTTAATTCCCTTTACTGCTTGGCAATATTGAATTTGCTGGGTCAGGAAAAAATTCAGAGTTCACAGCTAACCTGTAATTTTAGCTCGAAGGAAAGTGCCATTTTTAACAATTAGAGCTTTTCTAGGTAAAGCCCCTATTCCTGCTGTAATCTTCTAGTATTTATAAACCAAAGGACAAGAACTTATGCATTTGCGTAGAATTAGGCCATTGTTCTCAGTCGATTCTGGTTTAGAACTGAAATTGTCTGAAGGTTTATTTCCCCTAAAATAAAATTTCTGCTCTTTGTCAATGCAGGAACTGGTAAGTTAAGGGGTGTCTGGACTGAGGGGAGGGACAGAAGGAGCAGGGTTGAAGAAGCACTAATATTTTAGTTGACAAAAATGTACATACCTTAGTAAGAAATGAAAGAGCAATTGTTAAAGGGTAGGGGCTTAGTGGTAAGTTTTACATCTCGCAGCATGTGAGAGTGGCTGATTCCAAGGAAAATGTGATGTTAATGCGTTCGCCCGCCAGCCCGTGCCCAGATTTTGTTCGGTGGGGGAGGGTGAATGGAGTGGAGCAAGCTACAACAGTCTCCAGTTTGAGAAGTCAGATACCCATGAACATGAAGACCAAAAGTCACAGGTGATGTTATGACCAAAAGGCAGATGGAAGAGTGCAACGAGAGCAGGCAGGACTCAAGGACTGAAGAAAATGGGATGGGGAAGGGTTAAAATGATGTTTGTGAGACAGTTGATACATCACAACAGCAGCAACCACGGGGCTTGTTTAAAACAAGCAAAGAAACCACGTTTTTGTCATGCCAGGATGAAGCCCAAGCAGATGACGTGAGAGGACATGCAAAGCTAAGCTAGAGGATGAAAAGGGCAGAGTATTAGAAATGCAGAATTCCCCCCACTCACTTGTGATATCATAAACAACAACTGCAACAGTGGAGTCACGAATGTAGCTAGGAATCAAGCTCCTGAACCGCTCTTGACCTGCTGTGTCCCATAATTGCAACCGTACCTAACAAAATCAGTCAAACAAGCAAGAAAAATAAGAAAAAAGGTCAAACCCAGTGCAAAATACCTACTTGTGATATCGTAAACTACTACAGCAGCAGCAGAGTCACGGATGTAACTGGGAATGAGGCTACGGAAACGTTCCTGACCCGCAGTATCCCACAGCTGCAACCTGATCTGTGGGTGGGAGAAAATTAAAAAAGCCAAACTGCCACTAAAAAGAAAAGAGTAAATAAATGTTTTACTTTTTCCAAAAAAGCTAAATAAAAAGGATAAACTCATGCAGGAGGTGCCTGGGGACTGGGAGCAGCAGGACACTGTCTCCTTACAGCAATGTCTCCCGAGGGATAATAGCAGCCAAACTGGAGGGGTGCAGCTAGCTCAGCTTCCCAAAAAATGCTTCCCTTCCAAAAGGGGAGGAGCGGAATGGCTCAGCTTCCAAACTGAGAGGACCAACAAGAAAGCCATGGCTGAAGTGATGGAATCACCATCCCTGGCAGTGTTCAGAGGCGTGTGGATGTGGCACTTGGGAATGTGGGTTAGTGGTGGCCTTGGCAGTGCTGGGGAATGGTTGGACTTGATCTTGGAGGGCTTTTCCAGCCTCAGTGATCCTGTGATTCTGTGAAATGTTCACCTGCAGTTCTCCCTTACAGGTGAGTTTCATGCTCTGCTCTCCTTCCTTAGGACTCACACAGGCAACCTCCAGCAGCATGAAGGATGGTTGCTGGTGGAAAAGCTGGAAAAGCTACTCATGTCAGTTTTTCAAGGATAAAATGCTCATTGTAACTCTAAACTGCAAAGTAACATGCACAGAAAGGCTGAATGGCTCTTACCAGCAAGGTTCTGGAAGAAAAGGCAAGACACACTAAAAGCAACATGTATGGCAAGGTGTGCAAGAGCCAGTTTGGCCATGGAAAGCACATCTCATCGCTCAAACACTTTCCATGCAATCCCATTTATTGGGGGTTTATCCAGTACCATTTATTGGGGGTTTATCCAGTACCACAAGCTTCTGCAGCACTGCAGTTTTGTTTCTGCAAATAGCTCAACTGAGGCTGAATTTCTTAATTAAGAATCTGAGCTCATTTTAAACCACAGCTTCGCTTGCAGAGAGGAGTGATTTCACTTGAGGAGCTAAAACTGCACCAAGCTAAGAAATGAGTCTCATTTGTGAATTCATCAGAGGCCACCTTTTTTTAAAAAGAGGAATATGGAGCCAGCTATTGACTGGCCACATCTGGCAATTCATAGATTTCCTTTCTTGTCTTGTGGCATTAAAAGCTGAAAGGGTTAAGCACGGTTTCCCTTTCTCCAGATTCCCACCATTATTCACCCCTCAAATTATCTGTATCACCTCTTTCTTCACAGAGGACAACACTAAAGGACCTTGTGCCACTCCCAAAGTGCACCTGAGAGCCCTGCACACATGAACCAAGTGATGATTTCCCATTCCCCATTCCCCACTGCTGTGTCTCCACAGCACTTGTCAGTCTGGAAGCAGCTGGGAGATGAAGGCTCAGCCTGTGCTTCCAAGTGATCTCAGAAGTGTGGGCTGCACAAAACCAGATGCTGGTCCTCATTCCTACTGTTCACAGAGAAGAGCAACAAAATCTTACTCACTGTTCGATCCTCCAAGTACATGGTTTTCGATAAGAAGTCAATGCCAATTGTTGCCTGTAAAGAGATGAGAAAACCAACAGCTCTTAAATGAAATGTCAGAACACCTGCAGTGATTTTCAGGGGAGCAGCAGCAGCTGCAAGAAAAACAGGTCAGGTTTCTTATTTTTAAGATATAGCTTGATTCAATAAGCAATTTGTTTAATATACCACAATCAGAACAATTCCTTACAGCACAAAAGGCTTTAAGCTTGACTTCAGTTCATGCACATTGACAGTTTAATCCACACATTTATTTGGGTAGCAGCAGGGATTTTTATGCATGTGACAAATTGGGGTCCCCCAGCTCAACCAGGATATGTGGGCATACTGTCTCCTTCCCAACTGCCAAAATATCTCCATCTTCACTTTCCCAGGCAGATTAAGGCAGACACCTACCTGATCCCTAACAACCACTACAGCTTGGTTCATCCTAAAGCAGCATAACTGCACCCAAACTTCCAGACATCAGTGGCAGCTTCCTAACGGCAGTGGGATGCCATTCCCCTTGTCCTGTCCCTCCAGGCCCTTGTCCCAAGTCCCTCTGCAGCTCTCCTGGAGCCCCTTTAGGCACTGGAAGGGGCTCTGAGGTCTCCTTGAAGCCTTCTCCTCTCCCAGCCTGTCCTACCACGACACAGGGAAGCAGCAGTATCAAGGAATGGATTCCAGCACTCTCTATAGCCCAGACTTTTACTAAAACAGATCTTCTATATGTCACATATGGTGCCACAGCACAAGGGAAATCATTCCCAGCACGTCCATGGAGGGGAATCACTCCTGATACAATAAACACCTCCAATTGCACAGTTTTATTCCAGGTGTTTGGGTTTCTGACACAGTACAGCAAGTTCTTGTTGATAAGTCAGAGGGACACAGCTGAATTCCTCTCATCCAGCAGCGAGCAAAAGGAATCCAATGCACAGCACGGATTTTATTAAACGGCAGTTTTCTATTTTTAACAGCTGAACATAAAAACCCATGTTCAAATGATAGGTTTCAGAAAAATATGCATTCAAAATCTGCCAGAAACGTCCAGAACAAGCAGACCATCCCTGAACTCACCTCCAGCTCCAGTTACCCATGATCAGGGTGTGATGTGCACTGGGATTAAATACTGGGCTCCGAGGGGTCTCTAGAGAATCCTGGGCATCCAAAATGTCTATTTTGGGTTGACACCAACAGGCAGTGTGATTTTGGCCAAATTCCTGGAGCTTTTGTGACTGATTCCTTCTTCAAGCTCCAGCACAAAAGGAGGTATGGCCCCACCTCAGTCACGACTCCAGGAAAACTGAGGGGTTTGGACGAATGGCTCTGACCCAAGTCCATTAACACCCAAACGGGGCAGGCAGCACTGATGCCTAAATCCAAGTTATCTCGGAAGCCCTTAGGATTTCTCACTGTTCTAAGTGCCACTCACTGATTTTGCAATCATGGAATGTATTACATCAGACCACCTTTCCTGGTGACACCCCCATTATCCTAAAGCACACCGGGTCAAACCTCCTCAAGGAAGAACTAGGACACAAACTCCATATGGAAAAAGAGAACTCCTAAAAGAAAAAATACTGCGGGGGGAAAAAACCCAGCTTAAATGAAAGAACTGCCTTCAATGTCCACGTAATTACAGTGGGAGGAATCTGCAAGGATGTTTGCTGCCTCAGGAGCAGTGACGTGAGCTCCAGCCCTCCCACACTATGGAAGCGTGGCTCTTCCCACAGCTCAAGGAGAACTTCCCATCTCGTTTTTCCTAGCAGCAGCAAGGAGGAATTACTAAAGGAGGCAGAAGGGAAATCACTCAGTTCAGTGAGATCCTTGGGTAGACACTGAGGAACAGGAGAATCACGTTCTCCTTTTTTTTTTCTTTTTTCTATTACCTCCTCCTCCCACCCCCCTAAAAAAAACCTTCCCAGGCACCAGGGAACAGATTTTTCTCAGTTTCGTGTATCCAGAACATCACCAGCTGTAACCAAGTCATGAAACATGTTCTGCTTGGAGGAGACACACTTTAGGAAACTGAACTACTTTTATGTCTTGCCACATTTTGAGCTTGTGCTAAGTTCTGGGAGTGGGCAACAATGACTCTTCTCCTTGACTGTACAGTGCTAATTTGTAACATTGTTTTCTAAACTTCCTCAATTTTCCTTTTTTTTTACACTTCGTATGATTTTCTAGCTGTGTCAACTTGTTTGAAAGAGCTGGGTACCTGTTATGTTATCCACACATAGGGATTAGATCTGTGATGGTCTGGTAGAAAATGGTGGGGAAAAAAAAAAACCCTGGCAGACTTAACAACTGGTATTCCTTGGCTGTGCCTTGGGTATTCCTTTAGCACCACAGCTCATCCTGCTGCAAGCAGCTGATAAACTCCTGGGGCAGAATCCAGCCCAGAAGTGCCACTCTGGCAGGTGATTAAAATTAAGATTTTACAATTGGGAATTCCATGGTCAGTGCCCCAACTCTTATGGAATGACTTTTCCTGCAATGGAAGACACAGCAGCAAAGACAAAAGACAAAAATATGGATTAACTTACCTGGTAGGTGTTGTCAAAGCTGTCATACATGAACCTGGTGATCAAGGAAGTCTTCCCCACTAAAAGAAGAAATAAAAACATGGATTTAAGGACCAATTTCAGAGCAAGTTTTAAGCACGCGATTTAAAAATGGTTTACTGCGTCCAACAGATCCAGTGTGCACTTAAACTTCCTGCAAGGACAAGAGCAGTTATTTGACTCTACGATTGTAGAGTCACTTCTTTTTTCTGTATCATTCCCAAGCACCAAGTTTTACTCTTAAATATTTGTGATTTGAGATGAAAATTAAAGTAATTTCATTGCTCCGTTTTCTACCAAGTCATTCAGTAGTTTTAGTTGAACCGAATGAATTTAACAGCTCCTACAACTAATTATTAGCAAGACAAAGCTCTCCTCACTCATAAAATATGGGAATTACTCAGTTTAAAACCCCACCATCCTCACAACACTTATCTTCTACTCCTCCAAGACCAACAACACAGCCAAGCTGGGCCACAGCCTAACTCATACTTTATAGGCTTTTTCCTTCTGCTACATCTTCACCTGGAAGGGATCAGCAAGATACACAGGAACTGGAACAACTCCAGCTGCCTCATTTTGATGTGTATAAATGCTCTTCATTGTAGGCCAGTTATTCAGGAAGCAACTGAAGTTATCCAAGGCTACATCACCTCCCAGTGTTTTTTCCAAGTTCCTTGCAGCTGGGAAGTGCCATCTCCCGCTGGCAGAGGAGAGGAACTGTGTGACTTGGGCTGGACACCGAACACTGCAGGTGCAGATAAAAGGCAAGGAACAGTGCACAAGGCAGAGCTTGTGTTCTCCAAGCAATATTCCAGGATTTTAGTACTTTGCCAGGGTGACCATCCAGTGAATGTGGGAATTTACGGCAAGATTAAGGTCCCTTCCAACCCAAACCACTCTCTGATTTCTGTGGTGAGTTTTGGGGGGTTTTCTTTGTTTCAAATCTTAACATAAGAGTGTCACCAAAATCTCCAGTATCCCAATTAAGCAGCATTTTCATCTTCAGTCAACTCTGAAAAAGGGCTAAACAAACAGGAACCCAGCAGACAGCCTTGGAGAGATGAGATTTTCCCAAGTCAAAAGCTGAATTCCCATGTGAATTTCTAACATATTCTGCTCTGGAGGCAGAATCAGGTTTCCCATGAAGTTAAAAAGCTGTCTTCACAAAGGCAGAGCAAATATTCCCTTCTCTGAGTAGGTTTTCAGAAGCAGCGCATCCCAGATGGGAACAATTCCCGAATCCCTTACTCAGATTTGTCCCATGGATGTGCTGAACAGCTCGAGCTGGTGCAGGACAAACAGCCACGAGCTGCTGTGAGGGGAGGAGGGATTCATTCCAGACCCAGTGACAATCCTCAGGAGACACAGACAAGCAAACCCAATCCCTTCCTGCTGCAGCACAGGCTGAATCCCAGGAATTGATCTGCAGCATCACAAACAAGCTGGTTTTCCTCACGTGGCCACTGATGCAAATAGGCACATTTAATTCTTCACAGGTCCAATCTCACCCAGGAAATTATTTGCTTTGGTAACTCACGACCCCTGAAGGACAATGAAGTGTTCCAGCAAATTTTTCCCTTCCAAGTGACATGTCTTGGACAGGGTCTGACCACAAACTATAAAATATGAAAACATTCTGTTTATTCCTGGAGCCTCCCTACCCTACCATCACTCATTTCACAAAAAGAGGGGGAAAATAAGGTAATGCTTGGCTTGTTTATATTTAAATATCTGCTTCAACCAACACTTGGAGAGAGCATCCTATTGGACTTAGTTCCAAGACATTTCTTCTCTGAACAGACCCAGGTTTATGTTGACAGGCACCAGATCAAGTTGGTATTAACACCAACTGCTCACAGTTTTAATTCCATGAATACTGAGGCATTGCCATTCCTCCTTTAAAAAACCCAAACTGACTCCTTTTAGAAATCCTGGCAGGAATGAAAGCCCACAGTTCCCGCTGTATCTCTAATTTCTGTTCCGCCTTGCTGGCCGTATGTTTCTCGAATTCCCAGAAGGCATCAATTCGGGAGTGATTGCAAGCAAGGGAGAGGACAGAATCAGAATTCAAATTCATCTTGGAAAATGCCAAAATGACCTCAGGAGGCAAACGAAGCTCAGCAGGGAGAAGCAGAACAAGGTAAAACACGGAGACAAGAACAACCAGCTTCTTAAAATCCAGATGGAAAACAACTGGATAAGTAATCCGGGGGTTATAGCCCAAGGAACAGATAAGACTCAAGACCTCAGCTTTGTTTCATTAAGATGTTGGTTCAAGGTTTTTTTTTAATCTAGTGAGTTAATTTAATCTCTTGGAAAAATTTCCACACACAAGTACGTCCAGGGCAGCATTAGTCAGCAATGCAATATCCTTTAGGCCAAAATATTCCTGGTATGCTGCTGGCACAATTCCAAGAAAAAGGTCAATATCACATCCTTGTAGGGCTAGAGGTGGGGGAGGAAATGCTGGGAACGGGGCTTGCTTTGGCTGGAGCAGGGTTCTGCTGCACACACTGACAGCTGTGCTACAGGAAGCCAGGGAAAATCTCAAACAATTCAGGAGCTGAGAAGGAATTTTTTGGCAAAAAATCAGGCAGCTCACATAGGTCACAGCAAGCAGCTGAAAGGTGAGGGGCAGAAGTGACTTACAGCTCAGGAAAAGTTGTCTGCAGCCACTTTTCCCTTCTGTAGACCAAGATCTAACAGCTAAAAGCTGAGTCCAACCACAATCTGAGCAGGAAGGGAATGGGACTGGGAAATTGAGGCAATTCAACTCCAAAATAACTTATTCAGCTGGGCAGTGGATTCTCCTCCCTTCCTTGGCACACAGAGTTGTCAGATATCATTCCACTCTAGGAATTTATATCCAAGGCATCCGAGAATCTTTTGAAGAGGAGGGAAGCCAAGTAAATAAGTGATTAACCAAAGAACCCATTTTTTCAACTCTGCACCTGAACATCAGTTCTGGACATTCTTCTGTCATTAAGAGGCTGAACAACGTTTCACCAGATGAGTTCTTGGCTCCTTCCAACTTTCCATCCAACAAAATCTCCACATCAAACAGCTCCTAATCACAGCTGTGCCTCAGACACCATTGCTTAAGTGCTGTGATTATAAAATCCTAGAAGGTTTTGGGCTGGAATGTACCTCAAAGACCATCTCATTCCAAACCCCTGCCATAGGCAGGGACACCTTCCCCTATCCCAGGCTGCTCCAAGCCCTGTCCAACCTGGCCTTGGGCACTTCCAGGGATCCAGGGGCAGCCACAGCTTCTCTGGGCACCCTGTGCTAGGGCCTCCCCACCCTCACAGCCAAGAATTCCTAATATCCCATCCATCCCTGCCCTCTGGCAGTGGGAAGCCATTTCTTGTGTCCTGTCCCTCCATCCCTTGTCCCCAGTCCCTCTCCAGCTCTCCTGGAGCCCCTTTAGGCACTGGAAGTGGCTCTGAAGTCTCCCTGGAGTCTTCCCTTCTCCAGGCTGGGAATTCCCAGCTCTCCCAGCCTGTCTCCAGAGCAGAGGGGCTCCAACCCTCAGAGCACCTTCTATCCTCTAATTATCAATGTACACTTCTGAAGGGGTCCAGCATCAACAGGAAATTTTAAGCTCAGATCTGACTTGCTCAGATGGTTTTCTCTGGCTGGATCAGCTCTGGAAGAATCTGGACCTGGTGGCTCCCATCATGAACTGGCTGCTCACGCCATCTACATGAATTCTGGAAGGCTGCAGTGTTTTCATATGTCCTGGGACAAGAAGAAGTTGGCTGTTCTGATATATAAAATTAGGAAACTCCTAAAAGGAAAGGTTTGATTACTGTTTCAGCACAGAAACCAGAAGACACCCACCAACACCAAGAGCCTCCCAAACAGCAACTGAATCGTGGCAGCAAACAGCCAAGTGCCCAAACGTGACTGAGTTAAAAGACACGAAGTTGTGAAGTTCCTATCAGTGGAATTGCCATTAACCTGGAGGGGCTAAATTCCAAGCCTTCAGCTCATCTAGTCACCCTGATCGATCCTCTTTGTCTGGGAGCCTTGAGCCACTGCCTGGCAGGGATTTCACAGAGAGAATTCAGCTGCAAGATGGAATCAATACGCTGATCTCGTGCTTCCAGCCACTTTGATCCGACAGCAGCCGCTGGAGCGATTCCAAGGTCATTCCATCTGATTCTTGCAAGCTGCCTTTTCCCTGCTCCCGGGGAGATTTGTGTGTCCAGCAGCAGCCCACAGTACTGACACTGATTAATGGTGGGCTCCCACAGCTCCCACGGCTCTCGGTGCCGGCGCGTGCGGAACGGCCCCGGCGGCAGCGCTCCGTGCTGGGCGCTCTAACGAGGCACTGGGGAGGGGGCACAGACCCACAGATACCACAGATCACCTCCCTGCCAGCACGGGATTAGAAGGTCATTTGTTGCCAGAGTCTGCAAAGGGCTCAGGCACCAGCCAGAAGTGACCTACAAGGAAAAGGAATTGGGATTGTGCCACTTGGACTGTGTGATGCACAAGGAGCAGGCCTGACATCCCCCTCTCGTTTCCTTAGGCATATCATACTAGAGATTCACATCTTGTCCACAGATTCTTCTGGAAAACTCACATTTAAATCGCTGACTTCATCCTAGTGGTCATTTAGAACTTTCAAAGCATCAGCAATCAGGAAAAAAAACCAAACCAAGAAATATATGCAAAGCAAAATAACCTTAAAAGTAATCCACACGTCCTGCCTATTCAACTGGAAAACTGCACTTGGCCTCTCCCAGCTCTCAGACACGGCCTCAGCTAAGAGATCCAACTGCTGAAAGCCAGAGGTAAAGGGAGGAAGATGAGGAAAGCCTTCTCCTCACAACAGCAGATAAATCGCAGCGGAATCCCAAAATTTCACTTGCCCTTTGCACGACTCCTTTCAGATTTGATTGAAGGATAAACCCCAGTGACACTACAACTTTCTTTCATAGATAAGCTCACCTCAAAAATCTTCACTGGAATTATTTTACTGGAAAAAAAAACAACCCAAGGCACCCAGAGGAAAGGCACTGCTAAGAACAATATGCTGAATTATGAATGCCTCAAAACCATTTTTAGATTTGTGTTTAAAAAGAAGCCCCAAAAGGAAGATGCACAGAGTTGTCTTTAAATGATCTGCAAGAGCCAGTAAGAATATTTTTAGGTACGTCATTCCCAGCACTGGAAACAGAAATGCTGTATTAAAGTGATTAAAGCAGCTTCTTTAGAAAATAATAAAAACATCCCCCATCCTCCTCTGCTCTTCGCTGTCAAACTATGGAAATTTCACCTGGTTCCCTCAAAGCAAGAAACAAAACACATTCATTATCATAAAGCACTGACAGAGCCAGCAGACTGCATTCATCCAAGGAATTCTCAGTCAGGTGAAGTTTATCCCAGTCACAGTGAGGAACTCAGAGGTTGGAATCCAGTCTAGTCCCAGGGAGCAGAGTCAAAAGCCATAGTTGAGGAGGTCTCATCTCCTCGCTCTAATTAAAGGATTTTTTACCCTGATTTTTTTTCCCTATTGACTGCACTCCTGCTCTGCTGTCAAACCTATTTTATTCTGCCATTTCTTTCCTGATGGGAGATGAGATCAGACCAAAGGACCACCTGAGGCAATTCCTTACAGTTTTAAGTCCTCAATAAATTTAAAAAAAAAAAAAATCAAGAAAAAATAAAATTAGTAAAAAGCCTGCAAAATATAAATCTTCTTGAAATCCATGCATGGACTCCTCTAAGTAGTATAAATAAAATGGTTCAAACAGCCTCTTTTAAGATAATTTATTCCCAGCCTAGTTAAAGATCTAGGTTATAAACTATTCTGTCGTCCTATTATACAGATGTGCTTCTTTAAGAAGGAATTTAAGATTCTGTTTAGGAAGTTAATGTAGAATATCCAGAGAGTTACAGGGAAACAAGACCCAGAAAAACATGGAAAAATTTAGGTTTGTTTTCTATCATTTTTGGAATTCAAGAGATGCTCCATCATTTTCTACCTTAAATAGATTTCATTTCATTCCTCCCGGAGAACGACTCACCTTGATTTTAGCTGATTCTGGGTTTGATACTCATTCCAAGCAGAACAAACAATGGCCTAGAGCTCGTGGCAGAGATCAAACACGGAGATCAGGCAACGGAAATTAAAGCAGAGACAGCGAATCCGCCGGCTTCGGAGGGAGAGGAGCACAGGGAGCACCCTCGGAACACAAAGTCCCTTCAACACAATTCCAGCAGTTTTAGTCCTTCTATTTTAGTGGCCACTCCTCTGACAAAGGACATTTGCAGCTGCATTGCCTCCCACAGAACATGGCCAGTGAGGACCTGCACACAAGGTGCTGATGCCAAATATTGGTATTTAGGTATTTCTTTGGCAGTTCAGGACACGTTTTGGTCCATAAGGATACTTCTAAAATGCACAAAAATAAATCATAGAATCATAGAACCATTTTGGCTGGGAAAGCCCTCCAAGACCATGGAGTCCAGCATTGCCAAGGACATCACCAACCCACGGCCCCAAGTGCTGCATCCACAGGGCTTTAAATCCCTCCAGGAATGGGGATCCAGCAGCTCTCACAGGGCTGCAAAACAACACCCACACGGCAAACCTCAGCCCCAAAATAAGTCAAAGCTCTCCAAGAACTTACACACAGGCTGCAGAACCTGCTGCAACCAGCTCTGAACCTCCTCCAGCCGGAAACAGCCACAAGGATGCTGCTGGCAGCAGTTTGTTCACGATTGTTGGGGAAAGGAGGACAGACAGCAGAGCAACCACCTCTGAAAGGGGTTTTTGGCAGTTTATTTGTGGAGGTTTTATGGCATCCTACCTCAAAAAGGAACTCTAGAAAGGCAGACACAATCAATAACAATGTCAAACAACTGCAGCTGGCCTTTTTTAGACCAATGAATCCCTGCCAATCCTTCATTTCTTTTCAGGTCACCACCACAACAAAGCTTTTATTTTGCCTTTTAATTAAAAGCACTATTGAAAACTGTTTGATACAGTCCTGGATCAATTACTTTGGCTTCACGGATTGCTGGCAGCCTGGAGCTCTCCATTTGAGAATCGCTGGCCTATACCCACAGAGCAGAAGAGAAAACACACAGAAATCCAGGGACTGGAAGTGGAGGATTCTCGCAGTCCAATTCCATTCCCAGGGCAGCCTGTCCAGCCTTGGTGAATCACATGGAAAGGTGGACTTGGCCTTTCCCTGCTTTCCATTTCCATTTGTTAGCCAGCAGTTGACAAAGCCGTAAGAAGTAACTCCTCACAGCCATCACCACAGTTATTCAAAGACCATTTATAGCAGAAACAATCAAAATTAAAAACTCTACAGAAACTGACCAGAGAACATGAGAGGCTTTTGGAAGCTCAAGGTAATCCTGAAGCATATGGATGCCCTGGAAGTGCCCAAGGCCAGGCCGGAGGGGCTTGGAGCAAGCTGGGATAGTGGAAGGTGTCCCTGCCCATGGCAGGGGAGGGCACTGGATGGGCTTGAAGGTCCCTTCCAACCCAAACCATTCTGGGATTCATGGGAGAGTGCTGAGCCTCTTAAAATTAATTTATTCTTTTAAAACACAGGTTCTAACCCCTTTCCAGATGATCAGTAATAGCACTGTCCCAGTGCTCCACACAAAATGGGGATGAATTTATTGAGATGCAACATGTGATCAATGAACCAGTGGAATAACCAAACTGGCCTCTTTCCTCTGCCCTCTATACACAGCCCTGAGTATTTCAAAGTACTGAGAGATCCTGAACAAAAAGTTGATTATTTGCTCATTGTAAATTCAATTCCCTTAGTCCTTACAAAGATTCTATCTGGACTGGACTTTTCAAGGCAAGATGAGACAGTTTTATTAGAGCTGAAGGTGGACAGATGAGTTTTGCTCATTCAATGAAGTAAGAAACGGCATGGCCAGAATTTGCTGCCGAGGAAATTTCCATTTTCCCTTTACCCTGTGACAATCAGGTGCCTTGAACTTCGGTCAGCTCTTTGTGATGGGAGAATTTCTGACCGAAACCTTTTAAAGCCTTAACATCCCAACAATTCCCAGCAACTTCCCAAAGCAGAAAGTGTGACATCAGCCTTTAGCTCCCCAGCCAGCCCTCAGCACTGGTAAAAAAAGCTGCATTTAGCAAACTGGAACAGACCCTTAGCCAGGGATAGGAGCCTAAATGGATGGTGGGAAGTGTACATGAATATTTATGAGTGTCTGGTGCAGAGCAGCAGGAAGGGAAGCATGGAGTGGAGTGAACTGGCATGATGTAACAGGGAATAACAAGGAATGACACCTACCCAGCAGATGAATACACAGAAAGCTGTTCTGGGAATGGCTGGGATCATCTGCAGCTCGTTCCCACGTGCTGCAAGAACAGGGATACAAAGCAAGGAGCCAGGCCATTTGCACAGGAGCACCATTTTAAACTCTAAGGATGTGAAATGCTGTGATCCTACATTTCATATGCTTTTCCTTCCCGAGACAGAGGGTATAACTTGATTTTCCTGAGTTACACCAAAAAATATCTGCTCTATTTGTTACAGCCCCAGGAAAACACAGAAATGCAGGTCCTCAAGACTCAGGGAAATGTCCTCAAACAGCAGCAGAGCTGTTTGTCACTCAGGAGGCCACGATTTAGCCATTCTCCCTGGCCAACACCAAAGGCTCATTTGTAATGGCTTCTAAAAAATTCGTAATACTCATTTGAAGCCATGCCAAAAATTAAGTTTCACACACATTTGGGATCATGTTTTAAAAACCTGCCCTTGCTACTGAGAAGCAAATAGGAAATACAATTTTATCACAATCCAGATGTCATCAGAGCAAAGGGGTTTTAGTTCCAGTCAATCTCTCTGGGCAATAATCCATGGAAACAAAGAGTTTTCATGCCTGCCCCTTCCTGTCACTTTCACCATTTACAAAAAGGGACCAATTACTCCCTTATCTACAACAACCAGTAATCAAATGATTAACACTTCAGTAACTGCCTTATAAAAAAGATGACTATGAAAATACGTGTTAGCCTGAAAAGCTCATTAATTCCCATTCATTCTTCTCTTTGGGTACCTCAGAGCACGTTCACAATGTTGTTTTCCACAATAATTCATCCAAGACAGAAGGAAATGGAAGCTGATGCACTCTTGTGACCTAGAAAGTGTTTTTTCCCAGGGTGTTGCTGACAGCAGTGCCCAGCAAGGCCTGTAACTCCACTCCCCCACTCTTCAGTCAAATTCAATACAATGCAGAAATCAAGCATTTATTTTCTCTCTTTCCAAGAGATGCTTTCCAAAACCTACCAGTTCAAGGCTGGATCATGTCTTAAATTTGAAGTTCTCAGCCTTGCTTTAGATTAGATACACATCTGGATAGAGACACACACTTGGGATTAAATCTAGCTGAACATTAGTCTCTGTAACTAGGAATGCAGAGCTAGTTAAAGTTATTAAAAACCTGCTCTCTTTTTCCCTTAAATGAGAATTTTTTCATTTTATTCCTAATCTTGCAGTATACATTTCCCTGGTCTAACTCCTGCTGTACACTACTGCAGTTTGCTTCAAATATTTGGCAAGAGTTATCACAGAATGCGTTGGGTTGGAAAGGACCTTTAAAGATCATCCTGTCCAAGCTCCCTGCTGTGGTTTTCATTCTGAACAGCTCAGGAGAAACTCCCCTTCCTCAAGGGAACCTGAACAGTATTTCTGCCACTGCAAAAGACGTGAACAGACAGTGAAAAGTGGGAAAGTCCCTTGTTCCTCACGGTCACATCTCACCTGGAGATTCCTCCTCCCATTCAGACAGCTGAGCTGGCTCACTGGTATTTACTGGTCCATCTCCAGTGGACAAGAAGTTGCCTCTAACAGGCAGAGCAGCAATTCTCCCAAAGGATCCTTCCTTTTACACAATCATTCCCAGGCACACTATGTAAAAACCCAGGAGGGTTTTACAGCTGACAGCTACATATTGAAGGGCAACCAGATAAAAGCCTGCTCTGCCACTGATCCAAGTATTCAGTGCCATATGGATGTATTTTATGCAGTCCCTGGGCACTGTAAAACCAGCAAGAGAAGCAAAGATTTGTCACTTGTATTTAAAGCTTAGCAGTAGCTAGAGGGAAAAGGAAGAGGCAGAAGAGAGTATTTTCTATTATCCATCTTTTACTAAGGCAACATCAGCCTGTTTGCTGTCTTCAGGCAATTTAGAATCCTAATTTATTTAGCACTACACTTTTTTCTTGAGGGAGATGCCAGTTAGTTTTACGTGGTATCTGTATTTCTCAGAAATCAACTAAGGCACAAGTTAAGACTGCTCAAGACTGGTCCCAAGGTAGAAGGCACAGCCTGGACACATAAAGCGGGAAAAAGCTCCCCTTTGCATTTTGGGATGTGAAAGGATCACACAGATCAATAAAAATTTGTGGAGACTCATTACAAGTTTAATGACAAACTCAGAACTCTTTCCCGCTAAGCAAATCCTAATCAGCACTGGCAGAGTTGATAAAAGTAGAACAATATCCCTGATTATTAATGCACGGGCAAGATTTCCTTTGGGATCTGCACCAAGCCTTGTGACAGGGACAAAAATACCCGGTGATAAATAGCTTCATTAACTCTTGTGGGTTTTGTCAGTAATTAGCTCGACTCTTCCTCCCAAAACGGGAAATAAATGAAAGAGCACAATGCAAACAAATCTTGTTCTGTTTGCTCAGTCACAGCCACAAAGAAATGAAACAGTAAAAACGGGTCAGCCTCGGGTTCTGTCTCAAAATCACACTTTGGAGTTTTTTTAGACAATTAAGGTGCAAACTGAAAAGTTTTCATATAAAAATCGGAGTGTTTTTTACCAACCCATTGTATAAAAGAATAAACAAGAGTCAACCCCTCACTGCTGAACAGGAAGGAGCAGATCTATGAAATATAATAATTCAATTACTCTGTCAATATAGCAAAATAAAAAACCATGGAAATGCTACCTCCTAAGCACAGCTATAAAAATTGATTTTAAAATCCAGGCCTTATGTTCTAGAGATGAAACCTCTTGCCTGGTTTTCTGCAGAGGAATTCCAAGCCAAGCCTGTAACACAACCAGTGCGATTTTCACAGTCTGAAAGGTTTCTAAAAGCAACAGAGCCAAAATGAGTGCCACAAGTGGAAGACCTCCAGGCAATCCCAGTTCTCCTCCCCCAGTATAACACCAAGCCCCTGGGAAGTGACACAATGCCACGTGAGTAGTCAGACTCCCAGTTTTCTGTTGGAGGGAACAGCTGTCATCTCTCACGTTCAGAGTGCTGAATCTCCCATAATTTTGTACAGAAGGGGCATATATTCTGATTAAATACAGCTGAGGGTAATTGAGGTCTGAACGAGTAAAGTCCTGCCCATTTCTGAATGCTGGGTGGGGTTTTTTAATTTAATTTAGGTTAGACTGGTGTGGAAGCCAGAAACTGTTTTCAACTTCCTATAGCCAAGAAAAGTAGGAGTTCTGACTCGGAGGAAGAGCCTTGGAATCCTGCAAAGAGCTGTAACCAAAATGCTGCAATGGGGTGAATAAAACATGCACGGCAACACCTGGAACAACGGGGAACAGCAGGAGCAGGAGGGGAATCTCACAATGTGGTAAATGTGGTTTCATTCAAACAAGGAAGAACTAACCCAAGATAAGGTAACCAGAAGCTCAAGATGTGCAGTAACTCCGCAGATAAGGAAAACAAAAGAACAGGGAGACACAAGAATTTTGCCCAAGCCATAAGGGATGAGACAAAGCACCTAAAGGAAAGGTCCCCAACAGTTTTGACTCCTAACAGGCACAGGACAAGTGTCACAAAAGCATGGAAAACCCAAAAGACACAATGAGCATCCAGCTGTGTCCCATCCTGTCACAGCGTCTGGGCAGAAATCCTGGCCCTTTGGAGGACAGGGATCAGAGTGGATACTTAAGATCTACTCTACAGTGACCGTGAGGGAAATCCAGACTAGGATGCCTTTCACTTCCATGCAGATGAGTTTAAAAGCAACCAGAGAACAGGAATTGAGGATGATACACTCACGTTTTCATGGATATGAAACTTGGTTAATTAACTAAAGGGTACTCACAGGCCACCTTTACATTTCAAAGACTTCTGTGCAGTCTCTCATTATTTGCCAGGAATGGAAAAAAACTCCAAAATTTACATACTCATGAGGATATTTTTTCACCACAGCCTGAGGGCTTTGCTTTCCTTCATATCTTACATAGTTAAATTTTTTAAAATAGTTTCCAATGAGGCTTCAAATACTCTCCAAAGGACTTTATCTTTACTGCTCACGAAATGCCTCAGAACCCTCAGCCATAAACACTGGTAATACAAAGCAGCACTCTACAGAACTATCACAACACTTGGAAATATTGCAAAGCACATCCCAGGCATCTTCTGACCAGGTGTGGATGAGCACAGAGCTAAGGAAGAAGGAAGATTTAGTAGTCCAGAAGTCCATGTGACTATAGCCTCTACCCAAAACTTCTTGGGAGCAAGGCACAGTGAGAGGAGGCTACTGCACAGCTGTCTCCTGGCTGCAATGCCAGTGTCCTCCAAGTGGGAAGGGCTGAGCCATAACCAAGAGTTCAGTGGGTCAGGTGACATTTACTATTTCCTTCTTGCCAAAACAGCCTGCTCATTATTGCTCCAGTAATCCCAACAGCACCACTCCAGATAAACATTGTCTTAGTAACTCAATTTTTGGACAAAGAATCAATTTTGGATTTTGGTGTTGGGGTTGAAGTTTCAGAACAACTCTACTTAATTTTGTCTCATGTTACTACAGCTTTGCCGTGAGCACAATCAGACAAATTAAATGGTTTTAGAGACACCTCCAAATATTCTATTCTATTCTATTCTATTCTATTCTATTCTATTCTATTCTATTCTATTCTATTCTATTCTATTCTATTCTATTCTATTCTATTCTATTCTATTCTATTCTATTCCATTCCATTCCATTCCATTCCATTCCCACACAAAAATTTGACCTATCAAGTTTCAGAGCCCAATACTGAAGTTTTATCATTGTCATGCAAGGGTGGCTCAATGTTCACTTTATATACGATGGCAGTTAAAGCCCATGGGGGTGAAGTCACTTTTTGAAGCATCTACTGCTTCCAGGCTCTATCATTCCAATATTCCATTAAAAACCAGTGCAGGACTGCACAAAAACCCACCAGGAGGCCTTCAGTAATTAATCATTCATAAGATCCAATTTTTACATCCCAGTATTTTATTTTTAAATACCTAATTATCTGCTTGTAAAAGGCTTTAAAGATATAAAATGCTACATATGGAGATCAAAAGTAATTAAGCCACTCTGGACAGACATTACGTTGGGAGGGTGGATCTGCTCTGCCAGGAGTGGTTCTGGGAAGTGCGGATTCCGCACGGGCAAAAGGAGAAAGAGCCAAGAGCTCCTCCATCACCTGAAGCACAAGAGATCCCTTCAACTGATTTCCAGATTTACAGCCACTTTAAGTTCCCAATTTAAGTCAGAAACTAAATGCTACCAAACCATTTTGGAAAGAAGGAGCAGACACTGAAAACGTAATCATGAATTTTTGGTTTAAATACCTTTAACACAGAATTTGTTCCCATAACAAACCATATTCACAAGCAGTTTAGACAGAAATCTGCATAAAAATCCTCAAGCAGAACAATGTTTTCCAAAGTAACTTTTGTTAAATAAACTGCAAATGATAGGTTAATGCATCATCTCATATGGAAACACATTGCTGGATTCCTCAGTTATATTCCTGAGGCAGGAGAGGCAGCAGAGAGCAGCAGGGATAAAACTGGCAGCCACCTGAGGACGCATTTCTGAAGGGAAACATTCCCTGCTTTGAGCACTGAGCATTATCCCGATGCAAGCTAAACCAGCAGATGCCAGCATCCAGCTGAGGGAACCCAGCCATCGCTTCCCCGAATCACATGCCAAATGGAGCCCTTGGAACAAACTCCTGCTCTCTTCCCAAAGATGTTTTGCCCTTGAAAGCACAACAAGCAATGCTAAGTCAGCCATTTCCAGCGAGGAATTAGAGAAGTTTCAGGAGACCTATTAAAATGCAAGGGATTACCATCCCCTTCCCTTGCCTCCATCCTTTAACTCGGTTAAATTTTGCCTAATGTTTCCCCAGCACCATTATCGCACTGGCAAAACAAGCAAGTTCTTCCTCCTGCTCCCTCCTCTCCTGACTATCTACACTGCCACAAAGAAATTTCTGCTCTCTCACACGGTGGTGACAATTTTCCTGCCTGGGGGAAGGAGAAAAGGAAAAGAAGAAAAAAAGGAGGAGGAGAAAAAGAAGAAAAGGAAGAAAGAGGAGGAGAAAAGGAAGGGAAGAAAGCTCCATATAGCATCCTTCTCAGCGATTCCATCTTATTCCCACAACCTACCATCTCCTGGGCAGTGCTGGAAGAACTAAGACCTGTCCTCTACTCTTTCCACACAAGAGGTGCAGAACAGCTTCCACAGGAGCTCCTCAAACTCATTCTCCAGGCAGACACACAGGTGAGTGCTTCTTCAGAAGCGAGTTTGGACAAGATCCTGAAATAATCCTGATTTAAGGTCGATGCAGCCTGGCTTATGAAGAGGCAGCTTGCAGGGAAAAAACTGCCCAGAGTACATTCATTAAGCACAGCTCTCCTCCAGGCATCTGCTGATCCAAGCTGACAGGGATGGCTGTGGAGAACACCTGGGGACTGGTGCGAAAATAACCGGAGCTGCACCAACACACATGGGTTTGTCCACATGATGCAACTCCCCGGCAAGGCAGGAGGAAAACAGCTGGTGTAAAATATAGGACACGGACACCAGGGCGTGTGCGAGGGCAGCACAGAATGCTGGGGTTCTGTACCAAAAAAAACCCCACCACAATTTATTTTTTAGCAACAGAAACCCAAACCATGTAGAAACTGGTATCAGCACAGCTGAAGGAGCTGCACGCTCTGGGCTCCTGAGACACCTGGGTGGGTCCAGGCAGCACATGGCTGCAAATCCCTGACATTAAGGATCCAAGGGAAGCATATCCTGACACCACACTGTCTGTTTCTCCTTCACATCTCTGCTCCCGAGCTGTCTCAGCTTTCCTCCTGGCAACTGGGGCAGGACAGAGGCCACCAGACACTCGATGCTCCTGCTGCCTGCGCTGCAAGTTAAGAACTCCAAGCTTAAAGGGTGTTAAACCATTACAACAATTCCCAGCTTTTCAATAGGAAACTTTTCCTCTAAAATCTTCCTCTTTTCCTCTAAAATCTTCCTGAGACACTGACCTCTCCATATGGAGTTTCAGCCAGCTAACAATAAATCTGTTCCTTCCCAGCTGCGCTTCACAAATGCCTTGGGAAGAGGCCACGGAGCCTGGAGGATCTGCAAACCCAAGGTCTGATATTCATCTATAAGAATTTTAGAAATAAAAATAGCTAGTCTTTAAAAGGTAGAAATTTGGCTCCAAATAGTAAATGGAACAAGTTTTGTTGGTGTTTTATTCTGACCTTTTCTAGATGAAAGGATATTTCAGAGAGAATTGTGGGGTTCAACTACAGAAAAAAAAAAAGTGGTTATATGAGAAACTGGGTTTGCAGCAGAAAATTCTTTAGAGAAGAATTATCTACACTCCAACTGGGATACAGAATCTTGAAATAAATACTCTTCTCCAGCAGTATTTTCCAGAAGAACAATTCCTTCATATTAAGGACATACACTAGTTAAGTTCCTATTTAATTGTAATATTTTCTCTCTAAGACTTGTTTCTAACTTGAGCCATTTCTTGTATAAATGCACACAGAAAATATTTTGGGGTCTTCAGGTTGCCCTACCTAAAACACAGCTTTAAGTGCACCACAGGCTTGGCTCTGGACTAGGTTTTTAGGCAGTCAGCTGAGAAGCATCAAATCCAGGGAAAATCACGGAGCTGTTTTGAGACCTCTTCAAAACACCTCATGTAGGACACTTCTTCCCCTCCTCCACTTTCCAAAAGGTAAAGCTAAAAAGCTTTTGCTCTTCCTGGGATCTGGAACCAGGCAGGCAAAGCCAGATCTCAAATCTCTACCTTGCTCTCAGCCGTGCAAGGCTGGCACAGACTAAACAACCATTTAAAACATCAGCCACACAATTCCCCAGGGAAATTTTTCTCTAGATGGCAGAATTTACTGGAGGGAATGTGTAGTAATTCACACAAGGTTCCTTTTGAGTTTCCTAAAATCTCTCTTGCATCTTTAGGTGAAAATGTAAAATTCCTAAGGCCAAGGAATTTATTTCTAACTGTAAATTACCCACTCTGATAGTACAGAGTCCACCAAGCCTAGAAAAAGAAGCAACCTATGAGCCCTTTGCATTTCACCAGAGAGGGGGGAAATATTTTAACACCAAACCAGCTGATGAGTCAAGATTGGAAAAGATTCACTGGGGAAAGCTTTTTTCAAGCCTCCTGTTGCACTACAGCATCCAAATAAAGAGGTCAATATTATGGGACACGAGCGTTTGATCTGCCTACTGTTTATGCAGCGTCAGGGAAAAAAAAAAGCCATTCTCTTCTCCAAGTCACATTGTGGTTTAAGAGCAACTAAAAATAAAAAAAAAAGTGGAAGAAAATTACGGTCACAATTGTACAGTGGTGCCTAAAAGCCACTCTGATGACTGTCCAGTGAAAAAAGACCAAACATAACTCAGCTAGGGAAGAAAAATGGGAAGCTGGAAGAACAGAAAGAATAGGAACATAATTATGATTTGAATACATAAATATTTAATATTAAGAGGCAGCTGGAAAAGCTGAGAAGAAATTACAAGAACTGGTGAGTGAGTCTGGAAGTGAGGGACTGGAATAGACCAACCCTGTGAAAACCTCTTTGTAAAGCACTCCAAGGTCAGGGGAAAAAAAAGGAAAAAAAAAATAGGTTGGGATTTCTTTGTGATGATACTGCAAGTGCCTTCAGCCATTGGCCCCTCCTCCAGCTGTGTCCAGCTGCTCTGCTGAAGGATTCTCCTCCAGCTTTATCCAAATCAGGAGCACCAGCTCAGCTTGAGTAAAGTCATCCCGGGTTTTATGTAGACACAAGTGATTTTTCAGCCATTTTGAGTGAGCCAAGGACAAAATGCCCAAAAGCTGCTCCAGAAGCAAGGGAAGGAGAAAGAGAAAAAAATAATGAGGTACTATAGACAAGACAAAGAAGGCAGCAAACCTCTAGAACGAAGACCTGGCTACTGCTGCCAAGGAAAGTCAAAAAGGAGTCAGAACTTCCTTTGAAAGAGAATGTTCTCCATCTCCTCCACCACTTCAGACATCCACTGGATGATCCCATTGCCCAGTCAGTTCAGGTTTCTCTGCTAAGCCTTCCTTCCCTCAGGCCATTCAAAAAAATCCTCCTGTCACTGACACCAAGGGTTCTCACAGCCAATTCTGTACCAGCAGAGGAGGACAGCAATGAGAGAGTGTTTTCTACTCCCAGAAAAGGCAACATCTCCATTAAAAAAAGGAAGCTGCAGAGAAATACTCCTGCACTCACATTAATCCAGTGCTACCTGCCCACTCCTGTGCAGCTCCAGAGCCTCTGCAGGGCCAAAGTCCCAACCTGTTAACAGGAATTCTCTCTTCTCAACTCCAGCAGCAGCTACCTACACCCCTTGGCAAAAATCACACTGACAGGGATCTTGTCAATCCTGCATCAGTCACTGCTTGGAGCTTTGCCATGAATGCTGCACCCTCCAAGGGCCCCTCTCCTTTTAGCTATACATCTATTCCAGCTTTAATCCCCTTTCTCTTTGTGTTGTACATATCAAGAACATTATGAAAATTAACTTGCTGTAACTCAAACCTAGACAGGGGCATGGACAGGAAGCACAGCAGGAAGCATTTAGTGGAATGGAATAAACTGGCCCCTGCATTAATTACAGAAATGCTGGAGCGGGTCAGTTTTTTCTGCAGCAATTGCTGATTGCTCCTGAAGAAGCAAACCATTAAAGAAAAGTCACTTAGCAGGATAAATGGCACTTGTCTGTATGGTGCAAATGTTAATAGTACAGAGGTTTAAAGGGTCACAATTCAAGACAGAGAAAAGACCAACTGAAAGTTAAGACATTTTCTCATTAGCAGGTTTAGCTGCCCCTTCTTGGTTCCAGCCACGTCTGAAGACCAAATACTGCTCATCAGTATTGCTCCAGTACTTCGTCCCAACTCTTTCAATTCTGGGAAAAAAACGCTTTAGAGTTAAAGCAAAGCCTTAATTCCGTGTGTTGGTAACACCTACACATGTCTGGATGAGAGAACACTACGAGCCTGCGAATCTCGGAATAGCTGGGTGGCATCTCCAGGGGATACTGGCAGCTACTCAAGGCATGGAGACTCTTCCAAGTGAGCCCCAAAAACCCTGCTCATTAAAATAGAAGCAGCTGCCATTGGGTGCTGGGTGACATCAGCGTGTGCCTCGTGCTCAGCCAGGCACCTGCAGGCATGGAAGAAGCCCAGGTCAAGCAGGATTTGCTCCTGGAGTTCCCAGTTAGACTCCAGAGCAGTAAAGGGTGGCATTTCCAGCCTTGGTGTCTGTGATAGGACTAAAGGAAGAAGCGACAGCAGGGACAAAAATGCCCTAGCAGAAGGAAAGGGACTTTGGACAACATCCTCTCTTTAACTGGCTCTAATCACTATCAAGAACCACAAGGATTTTGTGTTTGGCTTCATAAAAATACTTCAAAAGTCAAACTCCAAGATATCCCAGGATATGTTCCTCAGCTTCCTAGGTGCATGCTGTGACTAAACCAGTTAGGATCACACTGGGATGCCACAACCCAAGGGACTGGGAAAACCATGCCCTGGCACCCTGGCAGCACAGACCCATCCTGGTTTACAGCAGTCCAGCAGAAAGGACACACGAACCAAGAACAAGGAAAGGAGTTACACCCTCACCCTAAGAAGTCAAATTAATTAAATGCACTATTGTGCTGGACAGCTGAATAAGGACTTCCTTCCCAGCTGGAAGGCTGAACTCCCTTTTGCCAGACCCAACAGGAGGCACCCAGAAGCAGGCAAGGGGCTTGACAACTCGGAGCTCACACCGCATTTATTTACATTTAGTTTCACACAATATTTGGTTCCCAGATTATCTTTTTTTTTTATTGTTATGCACTAGGCTTTGTTTGGATAAGAGTTAAATAGTACTGAAACACACAAAAAAGTCATTTTTTTCAGTTAATATCACTCAAATATTCCAGGACATGGTTTGAACATAAAAGGAAAATATCTGACATAAAATAATTGATGAAATTGTTCACTGTCCCTGGGCCTTTCATTATGTTAGAGCCAGAAGAGTTGGGTTTATGCTGAGGGGAAAACAAAGAATTCATTTAGCTTTTCAACTTCGTGTGAGCTCAGTAAATAAATTAAGCAAAGAGACCTGAAAAATTTGACTTTCACTGCAAGTCCACATTTTGGCTGCTGTTTGTTTGCCAAGACACACATTTTTCATTTAAACTACTTCCATAAATAATTTATATTAATGTGTCAAACCCATCATCATTTTGATGGTATCTGTTAATTTTCAAAATAGTGCTTTTACAGAAGCTGAGGAGCATCTAGGTTGGAAAAGACCTCTGAGACCATCAAGTCCTTGATCAGCCAAGGGCTGGACTCACTGTTCTTGGAGGTCTTTTCCCTGCTCCATTCCAGGAGAGATGCATCAGCATTTCCACAGCTGTTCAGAAACATTCATGTATCACAAGGTTACTGTTCTTACAGGTTACAGGCCTCACAGGTAAATTTTGGAGGTGGACTTGAAAAATCTGGTGGTGTTCATGTCAAGACAGTGAAGTGTGGTTTCTTCTGGGCCACGTTTCAAAGCACTGATGGGTTTAGCTGGCTTGTTTTGGTAGGTTGCTGGAGGGTTTTATAATCATTGGTGTACACAACAGGTACTTGTATATGCATGAAAACAACAAAATGCCTTTAAACATCTGGACTAAATTAGCAGGTAACTAAAAGGCAGCTATTTCCTCACAGACTGATTACAGCAGACAGATTTTCAACCATCACTGAAGCTGAGAAAAATGGCTGTTGGCTCTGATAATTCCCAAATGCCACATCATCTGCTAAAGTGGCCTCAGATGAGTTTCCCTGCCTTTGTTTCTTTATTAGTCTCACTTACAGCTTCAGCAAAAGCCTTCAGACATCTGCTCTGCAGAACCTGGATCCAGTGCCAGGTACCACCACCACCCCAAGAGCTGCAGATAGAAAATCCATTATGTCACATCAAGGGAAAAGATGATCATTTCCTTCCAAATTACAAATTATTTCTGAGATGCAGAGAGAAAAGCACAGCAGAGAGCAGAAAGGCACAGCTATTCCTCCCTTCAAGAATAGACATAGCTCCTTCAGAGGCTTCCACAAATAGACAGGGATCAAAAGGCACTGTGAGAACAGGCACCACAAAATGCTGATGTCTTTTCTCTGTGCTTCTTCCACACACTGCTGGAGGAAGGGATTTTTCAGAGATGGAGAAAAGAAAGAAGAGAAATGGTGGAGTTCAAGATCTTTAGGACAGCAAGGAAGGATCAGACACCAAGCACATCGCACTGTGAAAGAACCCCACAATGGTTTGGGTGGGAAGGGACCTGTCACCAACGAAGATGTTCAACAGTGCTGATCCCGTAACTGACCCCTGAAGAACACAGGTGAAGGCTAAGGCAAAGAAAGTCATTGAGCACCTCAGCCTTCTCCATAACCTGGGTAACCAAGTCTCCTGTTTCCTTCCAGAGAGACGCCACACTTCTCCTGGTCTTCCTTTATCGCTACAGAAGCTTTTCTTGTTGCCCTTGATGACTGGGCAGATTTAATTCAATCACGGCTTTAGCTTTCCTAACCTGATCTCTGGCTGCTCAGACAATTTCTGTGCATTGCTCCCAGGCTACCTGTCCCCACTTCCACCCGGTGCAGGCTTCCATTTTGGGTTTGAGGTTGTCCAGGAGTTCCTTGTACATCCATGCAGGCCTCCTGGTGTTCCTGCCTCAGTTCCCCTTTCTTGGGATGCATTGCTGATATTCCACCTCTGGATGTGAAGCCCAAGTTCTGTAACTCACGGAAAATTCATACAGTCCAAACAGAACCCCAAATACCTGAAAGCCCAGCCACAGGAAAACCACAACATTAGGAAATTAACGGGAGAGAAGGGGATAAGCTTTTAAACCACCAGTGCAACAAGGCAATAGCTCTCTGGAGTTTGTCAAGCTGAGAATTCCTTAGAAACAAGGGAGTTCTAGGTAGCACAGGGATGAGAGTCCATGCCTCTCCATGTGAGCAGTGTTACACCAGCCTCGTTACACACGAAGCACCTGCAGCTCCCCAGTTATCTAATGATACATCACTCTGCTCAGCAGTGCCTGTACCAACATCGTTATGCAACAGAACAGCTCATTAGTGCTTTCCAAACAGTTATATTTCAAAAGTTATTACACTGCACTTATCAGTGGGTTTTCAATATTAAAAATCTCAGCTCCTGATTAAAAAAAAAACAAAACAAAACACAACTGGTTCTAATTTCCTTCAAGATCTTATGCAGAAGTGCCAGCACAGAGAGACAATGGGGAGTTCTTTTGCTTTCTGTACATGTTGGTGCCCTTCAGAGCTGCTCGCCAATGAAAGCTGCAGTAGAAACTCACGTGACTAACAAATATTTCTGTTGCGGTGCCCCAGCATTCAGTTCTGCCCACTCAATCAAAAAAAAATCAATTTATTAAGAAGTAGAGGTGTTCCTATGCAAAGCAGAACTAAAGAGGTTATGAATGTTTGAATGTGTATCATATTTACTGCAAGCTATCCCAATGTAGGTGATGTGTCCACTCCCTGATGTGCCCCAGAAATCAGAATTCCTTAAACTTGAGGTATTAGGACTGATGAAAATCACCTGATAAAACCAGATCAAAGGCAGTAAGAAACATACTTCCCCACACACCACAGCTCTATCTAATCCCTCAGCACAGAGCTCTCCCTGCCTTTTCAGCAAAGATTAGCATTTTTAAAACTGCTAAACTCTGTATAATCTTCAATCATTGAGAAAAGTAATTCAATTAAGGAGAGTGCTGGTGAAGTTGCCTTCTTGCTAGCCAGCCAACGCTGTATCCCTGTACAAGTTTAAAAAATAGAGATGGAAAGAGAGGAGAAGGTTCTTCTGGCTGGGCACGGATGATGTTGCAGGCTCGTGATGCACCCACAGCACATGCAGCAAGTCCTCAGGCTGGGCCTGGGAGGGGCGTGGGGGACACAAACCCCAGAGACAAGGAGATTTTGGGGATTGAGGAGCCAAGAAAATCAGCATTTTAGCATGGGAAAGAGCATCTGCAGCTAGTGATGAACAGCACGAGGCAGAGCCACTGCAGTCCATGAGAATGCTGAGGGATACGGCGCTGAACTCCCACAATATGGCTGAGGAGAGCGGAGAAAACCACACACTGCATCCACTGTGCAGACCCACCTTCAAATGGAAATAAAACACCCAGGGATGCTTCCAGATCTCCCATGGAAGGGCTGCAAAGCCTGCCCAGTTAAGGAACTGCAATTTAGATTTCCTCAGTCACAAGACACACATTTATAGGCGAGGCTGCGTACAGTCAGCACAGGTCTGCCATCAGCCAGCTCTGCATGCTGAGGCAGCTAACGGCCATCGCAGCCCTTTGTACCATTTCATTTGTCATCCTGAAGTCCCTGGATGTAAATGAACGCAGAGCACTCGGCTGCCCCACCAGTAGCAAGAGGATATCTTTAATTTTCCCTTCCAACAGGGCAGAGAACCTTTCAGCTAAACAGGAAGCGAATGCAGCAATCCAGCGCAACAGTTGTACAAAGATCTCCTGGCTTATGAAAGCTGCTATCCTGAAAACTTTTATTTCTGCATCTCCCTTAACCTTCCAGACAAAGAACAACAAGGTGTGAGCAGAGCCCACTCCAGCTCCCTTTTTGCAACACCAGATTCTTCCGCAGTTTTCTCCAAACATTATGAGGGCGTTTATTACTCCAGGAGCCACTCGGAACGAGAGCTCTGCATCCTTCGGGCAGTAAAAAAATAAAAAATTACAGGGAATGACATCATGACAGAGACATCTGAAGAGCTTCAATCCAGGAAGGGACGTGTCTCCATCAGAGGCAGACTCATGGAGCGCCGTGTCGGAGCATGCCCACGCTGCAGCACCCGCGGGATGCGCGGACACGGAGCCGGCACGGAGTCATCGCCCAGCATCCCAGACAAAGGCAGGGCTGGAGCCCACCCTGCAGCTGCCAGCCCGGCCCTGGATTCAAATCAGCTCCCACCCAGCCCTAAGCCTCAGCCGAGGCAGCAGTTGCAGGGCTGGGAATATTCAGTCAGGAGGATTTCGCTGTGCTGTACCCACAGAATCCCTTCTCTCCTCCCCAGGTTTGATGCTATGACTGAAAATTATTTAAAACCTTCCAATATAAAAATAGATGATTAGCTGAGAGGGAAAAAAAATTCCAAGAGGAAGCAGGTATCTGACGTTATGTCTGCTAGAAGAGACAAGAAATCCACGTGTAAACGAAGAGCTGCTGAGATTTAAGATCTGCACCAGGTGCCACAACCTTCCATGGAGGTATTTGAAAAGCTTCACGATATTGAAGCTCAGAAATCCAGGTAAACAAGCCAAGGATTCCACAAATGCATTGCATATATTTAAGATTCCTGCTTTCAAATACCCGGGAAAAAAACAACTAAACAAAAAACCAAAAAAAAACCCCAGCATTTTCTACACATGACCCTCATCCAAAATCCTCATAAAATGGCTGGCCAAATAGCACCTTACCAAGCAGATCAGGTGACTTACCCAAAAAATAATAAATAATCAAGTTGAACTCGTGCTCCCCAAATTCCTGATATGAGAAGAGCTGTTTCAACCCCAAAAACACAAAATAAAAGGAGAATGATTCAAGGAACAGACTAAAGGGAATTGACAACGTACAGGTAAATAATTTCAACAGCAGCCTTATCACCAAGCGCATCCACATCTGAGTGAGGAAACACCAAGATATAAGTAATTTGGCCAAAAAAAAAAAAACAACTAGTGTTTCATCATCTCCTACCACAGGGACCAAAGGGGGCTGAGGGAGCAAATACCCCGCCCTGAGACAGAAAATATTTTGCACCTATTCATTATGTCAAAGATCGCTCAGTATCTACCCAGGATTACACAAAGCATCTCATAAAGGAGCTTTTTTTTTTTTTTTTTTTTTCAGAAAACTCTTCCAAGGAAAAGATTTGGAATGCAGTATTGGAGATAGAGGCCTTCCGCTGAGGAAGGAGGAGACATTGTTTAGGTTCGGTTTTTTTTTTTCTTTTCATTCCAAAGACAGGGAAGAAAACCTCATTGACTGAATTAAATATTCAGAGCGTCGCTCTGCCAAGACATAGCTCCATTATGGAAAAACGCTGTATTTACACAGAAAACACCGCGGATTGAGACTCCTGCCCCCCAAAAACCAGAGGAGCTGGGATCGAATGAATCAGCAACTGTTTCTGGAAATGGGCTTTAGTGGGTGGCGGGGTTAACCAGAGCTGAACCCCGCGGACCCCACGAGGCTGGGTG
>VWZT01001580.1:290105-303418 GCA_013397055.1 Pachycephala philippinensis
GGTGTGATCTGGGGTGGCCTGGAGTGGATTCGTATTTGAGGGGTTGGAATGGAGATGGAACAGTGATCTTGTGGTTTAGGAATGGTGTTCCCACTGAAACACCCTGGACCACGTGCCACTCACTCTTTCCCCCTTCCTCCTGCAGCAGGAGGGAAAGGGGAATTGGAGGCACAAAAGACAAAGATCAGGGATTGAGATAAGAACAATTTACTGAGAACAGCAGTGGAATAAGAAAAGAAACAGTAACAACAATGCTAATTAACAAAATGTACAGGACAGGGATTGCTCACAAGGAAAACAGAACCCATGCCACAGAATATCCCAAATATCCCATGCCCCTCCCTGCTCCTGTAAAAATTAACCCTGTCCTGGCCAGACCCAGGACATTCCCCACCCTTCACTCTATCCCATCTACTCATGCCCAGATCCCGCACTGCCCAACTATGTCTATACACACAAAAGCACAGGAATCATTCCCTTAATCAAAGGCTGTCCCTCCTAAATGTCTCGAGATATGTATTTATGTCCATTACACTGCTTTTGCCTTGTCATCAGTGGTCTTCCAATCCCTCTCATTGCTATCCAGGGGCTTTTTAGCTGTGTTCTTTCGGACTTTTAAATTCTTCTGATTTTTTTTCTCCTGCTGCCTATTTTTTACTTGTACTTCTGAGTCTTATGAAATCAATCCAGTCCACTCTTTAAGACCTTGGTCTCTTCAACACTTTTGTTTCCAAAAACACTGATCTTCTCCAAGCCTTGGCTTTGTCACGTTTTGAGTTGTTCCATGCAGGACGCTCAGGGACGTCTGTAGGTAAGACAGCATAGTTACGGCAGATGGGGCAGGTGCTGGAATGCTCCTGGAGCCACATCCTGATGCACTCCCTGTGGAATTCATGCCCACACTCCAGTTCACACATGTTTCTGCTTAGCTCCACGTGGCATATTGTGCAGGGATCATCACTGGAGGCTGCATATTCCTTGGGCTGTATTTCCACATATTGTCCTTTGGCAGGGAAGAGGGTTTCAGTCTATAGTCCCGGATGTAGGCCTGCAATTTTAGCACCTTTAGGTCCCTATTCCATGTAATTAGTGACAGTGCCTTGGCGTAGAACGGTGGCGCGCTCCTTTTAAAGGCCTTCCAAATGAGCCGGGTGCAGTAGGCTTCGTCTGGATGGTCGAGGTACCGAGCGTTCCGTGTATTCCGATAGAGGATGTCCAGCATAGTTAATTCTGTCAGATAGTAAACACCTTCCAGCTTGGTGTCCCACCTGTCCCGGTACACGATCACCTCATCCGCAGTATATGCCTCCCTCACGCTTCCCACGAGTCGCCTCCAGAGGCTGAGAGTTCCCACCCTTCTCCCAATCCCCAAGTCAATGGCCAGATCCCGGGACAGGGATCCCAGCTGCCTGGCTTCGTAACTGTTTAGGAATGTATCCACATTGGCTCCTGCAAACCAGCAGTCGTACAGCCAGAGCAGTATGGGCTTATCCGGAAGGCGGGTGAAACGTTGTCGGATGTCTTGTAGCTTACGCTGGGATTCGCTGATTATCTCTGGCTCTGCCTCTTCCTCCTCTTCTGAGGACTCCGTTTCCTCTTCATCCCTCACTAAGCAGGCTAATTTGGTCCTGGATGTGAGTGTGTTCTGTTTAGGAGCGACTGTTGCCAGCATGCGTTGTTCCTCTGGTGCAGCTGCAGTTTGAGTGGCCACGGTGCCTGTTGGTCTGTTTTCCTCCTCCTCCTCCTCTTCCTCTTCCTCGTCCTCCTGAGGGGACTGGCTGGTATCCAGCAGTGTCCGATAAAGAGTCGCCAGGGCCCAGCACAGTGCAGTAAGTTGCTCCTCCCTGGAAGCACCACAGCGTTTCTCTTTCAGATATTCTACCACTTTAACAGGGTCCTGTACTTGTTCAGGGGTGAACTTCCAAACCACTGGAGACGAATATTCCTTCAAAACCTGGCCGATTTTCTCCCACCTTCCGTGCCACTCATCATTATCTGATCTCTGAAAGAATTTCCTAATAATCTCTTTTGTAACTCTAAAGATGATGTAGACCAGAGTTAGGAGATATAGCAGACATGGCAACAGGAATATGCTTTCCTTAGTATTCAGAGGGAGTCCAGAATCCTCAAAAGCTGCTATAAGAGGCTTGAAGGAGTAAAAGGAGGTGAAAGGTTTGTGGAAATAATTGTCCCCTGTTCCTCCCGCGGACTGGGACCGATTATGAATGGTCTCCTGGAGGTAGTATATCACGTCACAAGTTGATACCACATAACCCATGTACATAAGAATCTTGAACCATCTCGCTAAACTGTGAAAGTGCGTTACCAGGACCACATAGGGAATTATAAACCTGTATAGGTACCACTCCACCAAGGGCAGACTAAGCCACATCGTGACCAGCGTCTGTACCTCACACACCAAACACTCAGCTCAAACTTGCTTCCAACCCGCTGTGGGCAGAGCTGTTCTGATCTCGACCCCTGGTGCCACACGATGGGCGCGGGATTTGGCCGTGGTGCTTTGGGAATGGTATTCCCGAATTCAGCGTTCCCGCGGGCACGGCCCGCGCCGCTCGCTCCCTGCGCTCCCCCGCGGGAGGCTGGAGACGGGAACCGGAGGCACCAAAGGCAGCGATCCGGGGCTGAGGCGAGAACAACTCACTGGGAACAGCAATGGGACAGGGAGCGACCATGGGGACCCGCCAGGATAGAAGCGAAGCTGGAAAGAAGGGAGTTTTTCCCGCCACCGCACGGAGAGGTGGGATCAGGAAACATCCGGCTCCCGGCCCTGCCCCTCCTGCTGTTGGAGAGCTTACCCTGTCCTGGCTGCAACCGGGACGGGTTTTTCTTTCTCATGGTGCATCTGCATTTGTTATTCCTGCCTATAGATTTTACCACTGTAGCGTTTTTTTTCCCATCCACAGCCTGAAAATGCAATTAAAAAAAAAAAACAAACCACCAGAAACAAACAAACAAACAAAAAAACCCCAATGCAAATGCAAATGCAACTCACAGAATCACAGAATTCCTAATGTTGGAAAAGACCTCTGAGACCAGAGTGCTGAGTGCCACCTCCAGTCCTTCCTTGGACACCTCCCGGGATGGGAACTCCAAACCTTCCTGGGCTACCCCTTCGTTTTTCTCCTTGCCTTGCAAAGTCACAGAGAGTGTAATTAGCAGGTCTCCCCCTGTACAGAATTAGGCTCTTGAATAGAAACATTGATATGCAGAATTATATAAAGCTAATTCTTGGTGCTTTTACCTTCCTGCAGATTACCTGCCTTGATATTTCCAGTGGTGGAGGACTCGGTGTGTCTACCAGCACAGATGGGACCATGAAAATCTGGCAGGCTGCAAATGGAGAAATAAGAGTAAGAGCATCTGGCTTGGGTGTTTTGTGTTGTCTGTGACATTCCTGAAGTCCTGTGGCCATGACTTTGGTCAAGCTGTCCATACCCTGTAAAGAATCTGGCTTTTTAATGAGAAGCTAATTGAAATTTTGCATCTTGGAAGCTTTAAGTTAAATCTCTTGGAAAAGGTGGCTTCTCTCAAGGGGGATGTTGCTCAGAGAGGTACTTATGAATAACAGGTCACTGACAACCTCTATCCTGCATGGTAAAAGCACTGAATTCCTTATGAAGGAGAGAAGAGGGGAGGAAAAAAGATGTCGGTGCTGGATTGTGGCCTTCCCAGTAAAGGGGGAAAGCTCCTTCTTGTGGAGCTTGACCTGTCAGCTCCTTGTTTGTCAGAGGATAAAGACATTTCACCTGTAATTAGAAGCAAATGTAGTATCTTTTGCTATGTAATTAGCTGCTGAAATGGTAGAGGGAGGCCCAAAGTCACCTCTTTGACTGCCCCAAGTTCAGACCAGTCCATTCCAGCAATGCAAACCCAGAGGATTTGAGCTTAATCCTTTCCCCATGTGAGAATGCCAAGTTTCCCAGGGTCATAACTCAACAACTGCTCGGCACGAGGATGATGACAATGGAACTAGCACGTAGTTCTTTGTTTTTCCAGAGACTTTTGGAAGGCCATGTGTATGATGTGAATTGTTGCAGGTTTTTCCCATCGGGCCTCGTGGTTCTGAGTGGGGGAATGGATGCCCAGCTAAAGATCTGGTCAGCAGAAGATGCCAGCTGTGTAGTAACATTTAAAGGTCACAAAGGAGGTACAGAGCTTAAAATGCTTCATTTGCTGTGTGTGTACTTGCCTTGCACTCGAGGGCTGATGTTCAGTCACCAGCCTGCTGCACTCTGTGTTTGTTGTCTGAAATGTGGCATCAGATGCCCCAAACGCTGCCCCAAATTATCTGTTCCCTGAGCCACCAACTGCTGTGTCCAGGCTCTGTTTTCCCTGTCCCACGAGGTGCTGGGCTTGATTGAGAGGTTAATAAACCCCATGGCTGGCTGCCCTAAACTTGATTAACTCAAAAACCCATCTTGTGCTAAACGTGCCATTGTTCTTACCTGATTTGGGGGCTGTAACTTGTTCTTCATGGTCACTTCCAACCCAAGCCATTCTATAATCCATTTGTGTGGATTGAAAATGCTTTGGCACTGATGTCCCCATACCAAACCAGGTGGTGTGACAGAACCTTGATCAGAGGGATGCTGCCAGTCACTCTCAAGGTGACTTTAGTCACTGCTTATTCCTCCAGCCCAAACTGCTGCAGTCTGCTTGCTTGGCTTATCCTGTCGTTTGAGTTTCTGTAGGGAAAGTGCCAATTAAATCTTCTGACCACCTGACTGTTCTCTGCTAAAAAAAACACTGTCATTTTTCAGATCCAAATTTGACAGCCCACAGTAAAATCAAGTAGTTTAGGGATCTTAGTGCCAGCAGACACTGCTCTTTGGACATTGCTGTAGCTGGATAACAGGGATGCTGCTTTTGGCATTATCCAGGGGTGGACATGGGAACATTTTAAAGTGCCAGGCTCTTTTCTGCCCAAATTAGAGGTTAATTTTGTGCAGCATCAGCTCGGGCTGAGGTGAGGTGTTGCTGATCATTTAATGGGTAATATCATCCCTTTGTGCCAGGTGGTAGTTCCTCTCTGTGAGGTTTTCTGGGAGCTGCTGCCTTCCACAGGCACCTTTTTCTAGAAGCACAACTTGTCTGTGTGTGAGTGCTGTCACTGGGGACAGTGGCCAGGAGCCAGTGGTCGAGTTCAGCTTGGGAAATGAGGTGCTTTGGTTTCACGCAGGCATTTTGGACACTGCCATTGTGGATCGGGGAAGAAATGTCCTGTCCTGCTCGAGGGATGGCACTGCCCGTCTCTGGGACTGTGGGAAGTCTGCCTGCCTGGGCGTCATCGCTGACTGCGGCTCTCCCATCAACGGAATCGCCGTGGGCACTGCTGACAACTCCCTGAACCTGGGCACACCCGAGAAACCTCCCAGTAAGGGGCTTTCCCTTAAATTTCCCCTTCGTTTCCCTGTCCCAAACTGCTTAGGTTTGTCACCCGTAATCCCAGGTGTCTGGAATGCTGCTCCATGCCCTTGTACCACCTTGGGAAGGGAACAGAGCGCTCCAGTCCTGGGTGGAATTCAGCCCTATCAAGCAGTTTGAGTGATGAAGTCTGAGCTCTGCATGATTACTGACCCTTCTGGTGTCTTGGGATCTGGAGGAATGTTGCCACAATTCAGCAGGGATGATGCAGCCTGTAGCTACTGCTGGAATTACCTGTTGTCCTTTTGTCAGGTGAACGTGAGGTCGGGACAGAAGGGAAGATCCTGCTGCTGGCTCGAGAGGACAAGAAGCTTCAAGGAGTGGGACTGCAGAGCAGGCAGCCAGTAAGGATTTGGGACTGTCAGAGCACAGGGGTGGGGGAATTGAGCCAGGTTAAACCTAAACTGGAGGAGAGGCCAAAGCCCGGCGCAGTAAAGGGACGCTCTCTCTCCTTCCTCCTGGACAGATTTTTCTGTAAGGAGTAAGAACTGCTCAGGATTTAACTTGAGAACAGGGAAAATAGTATTTAAAATTAAACAGTGGCAGCTGTACTGTCTTCTAAATAAATTACTGCTTCCCTCTCCTGGGTGTCCCATGTGTCTGACACTTGTTCCCAAATTCTCAGGTGTTCCTTTTTGTTGGCTCTGACGCCTTCAACTGCTGCACATTCCTGTCAAGCACCTACATTCTGGGAGGGACTCAGGATGGGAACATCTACCAGCTGGATGTGAGAAACACGAAGTGAGTGAGTGCCTGGGGCAAACAACCAGTGTTTTGGTTGGAAAAGAGTCAGGCAGAGGGTGCTGGCAGGCAGTGCCACTTCCCATTGCACCGTGAGCTCCTGAGCCTCTTGCATTATGTTGATGTGCTGTATTATGTTATATAAGTATTTGTATAATTTTATATTTATATAATCTATGTACACATACGTGTAGATAAGTTTGGCAGGAATATTCCCCCCTCCCACACAGCCCATTTCTTTGCTTCACCTTGAATGTCTTTGTAAGATCCTGACATTCACCCTGCTCCTCATGCCAGCAACTGGAACTGAGCTGTGGGGTGTTACTGGTGTTCCCTGCTAACTCAGTATCATAGGAAAGAATCATGGAATGATTTGAGTTGGAAAGGACCTTAAAGTTCACCCAATTCCACCTGTTCCCACGGGTGGGGATACCTTCCACTATCCCAGCCTGCTCCAAGTCCCATCCAACCTGGCCTTGGACACTTCCAGGGATCCAGGGGCAGCCACAGCTCCTCTGGACAACAACCCTCATCCCTTGTTTCTCCTCCTTTTCCTAGTGCTCCAATCCAGGTGATCCACAGATCAGGAGCACCAGTTCTTTCCTTGCTATCCTACCAAGACGGATTTATTGCCAGCCAAGGTAATTCCAGGGCTGTTTTGTGCCTGTAGAAATCCTATAATCAAGTCAAGGAGCTTTGTGCTCTTTGGGCATTGTCCTCTTGCTCCTTTGCTTTGGGATTTCCACCCTCCACATCCCTCGTATCCCTCCAAAATGGGGCCTCCGAGGCACATCTCACCCACTGGAGCGTTTTCCCGATAGAATTTCTGTTTGTAATTAAGTGTGGCTTGTTTCACTAATTGGCTGCTGTCCCTTCCTTGCAGGGGATGGCACCTGCTTCATTGTTCAGCAAGACCTGGATTATGTCCTGGATCTTACTGAAGCCGACTGCGATCCCGTGTACAAGGTAAGGAACACGGGGCATCCCTGAGGAGAAAGTGGGCAGGGAAAGCTGATGCCAGGCAGGAGGCAGCTTCCTTTACCTCACGTTTTTCACCTCAGCAGGTTCCTTCACACAGTTGACTTTCAAGCTTATCTTTGTTTTTTCTACCTGAACAATCCTAATATTTTGCATAAACCAATCCTCTGCGGCATTCCCTGGCTTTATCTCCATCCTGCAGAGTGGAGCTGAGTGGAATGGTGGAGTTGGAGCAGCTCTGGCAGAGCTGTGTTCCTATAAAAAGTGTGGAATAAGGGTACTAGGACAAACCTGAGGGTAAAAGCAGTGGTGCTGCCTGACCCCTCTTGTTCCCTGGGGATTTGGGGCCAGGAATTGCATCTTGCTGTGTATTCCAGACCTCACACGGTGCTTGCTTGGATCAGGGAGTGTGGCCTGGACTCTCAGCCTGGAAATGGGCCCTTGTTTTTAACCTGGCCCTGCTCCACAGTCCAGTTGTCCATCTCCTACCCAACACAGCCCTTCAGTTGAACACTTAGGGAGATTGAGGTTTGACTGCACAAACAAAGTGTGGAGTGTTTTTCCACCCTTAATTTTCCCTTTGGATCAAAGAACCCTTATGTGAGGATACACCTCCGTAAGCTCTGGTGAAACCTAGAACTGTCCTTTAAAACCTGCTAATGCTGTTCCAGGAGCCATTCCCTTCCTCTTCGCTTTGCAAAAGTCCAAAAGGAAAGCTTATCTCTGAGGATTTCACTGGGAACTGTCACTTAGGAAACACTTGGTGCAAATACTGCTCTTTTTTTCCTTCTTTAGGTGGCTTCTTGGGAGAAGGAAATTTACACGTGCTGCAGGGATGGGATAGTGAGGAGATACCAACTTGCTGACCTTTAAGTGTTTGAAGGGGCCACATAATGGAGAAAGATGTCGGAAAGGCTCTTCCAAGCTGATTGTCCTGGGATGTGTATGTACAAGTTTGAGGCTGTTGTGATTTCCAGGCTCCATACACAGTGTTTTGGTAACAGGTGATATTTTTTCCTACTACACAACTGGGATCAATTTTTAATTTAGAGAGGATCTTGTGTTGCAATGATGTTGTGGTTTTATTTCCAATGCTGAAAAAAATGCTAGTTGTAGTGGGGGTGCAGTGAAAGTGATTGTCACAGTATGGAGTGAAATAAAGCCACTGCTTTGATAAAATCTGTGTTTCCATGAAAACGTGGGGATTTTTAATGAGGGAACAGTATTGAGGGGGCCCGTCACAGTGCGGAAGTGAACGGGAGAACTACGTTTCCCTTGATGCCCCGCGCGGCGCGGACCGGAAGTCCTTCTGTCGCTATAGCAACGGGACGCCATGGGCCTGGATTACTACGCTGTGCTGGAGCTGGACCGCGGCGCCACCACCGACGACATCAAGAAGGCGTAAGGGAGCCCTGGCATCAGAGAGACCCCCTGGGCCGAGAGGAACCATGGGGGCCCGGGGGCTGGCAGTGGGAGTGGGGCGGCCCCGTGAGTGGCTGTCCTTCTCCTCCCCCTGTGCCCTACAGTGGGGACGGGGAGCGGGGAAAAGGGTCTGGGGGGCTACGCGGGGCAGCTCGGGCTGGATATGGGAATGGGGTGTCTCCTGTCTCCTTCAGTGGGGCTGGAGCCCCTCTGCTCTGGAGCCAGGCTGGGAGAGCTGGGGGTGCTCACCTGGAGAGGAGAATGCTCCAGGGAGAGCTCAGAGCCCCTTGCAGTGCCTAAAGGGGCTCCAGGAGAGCTGGAGAGGGACTGGGGACAAGGGCCTGGAGGGACAGGGCACAGGGAATGGCTTCCCACTGCCAGAGGGCAGGGATAGATGGGATACTGGGAAGGAATTGTTCTCTGTGAGGGTGGGGAGGCCCTGGCACCGGGTGCCCAGAGAAGCTGTGGCTGCCCCATCCCTGGAAGTTACTCCAAGCCCTGTCCAGTCTGGGACAGTGGAAGGTGTCCCTGCCCGTGGCAGGGCATGGGAATGAGATGGGCTTTGAAGGCCCCCAACCCTAAGCATCCTGTGATCTGTAGGTACCGGAAGTTGGCTCTGAAGTACCATCCATTAAAATGCAAGGAGCCCTCAGGACCAAAGAGGTTCCACCAGCTGGCAGAGGCCTACGATGTGCTCAGCGACCGTAAGTGGGGAGTGTCCCCTTCCACTGGTTGGAGGGGCTGGAAGGGGGTGTGAATTCCCAGTCCCTGGCAGAATCAGCTCTGTGACCCACAGCCCAGCTGGGAACTGGTGCACACTCCCATGTCCATCCCTGCTGCTCCTGGGAACCCGCTTCTCCAGCCTCCACCCAGGCAAAACCTGGATCTCAGGCTGGGGCTCTCCCTCAATTCCCAACCCTTCCTTGTTCCCTAAGCCATGAAGAAAGGTATCTACGACAAATTTGGGGAAGAGGGGCTCAAAGGTGGCATCCCATTGGAGTTTGCGAGTGACAACCCTTGGAGTGTTGGATATGTGTTCCACAACAACCCTGACAAAGTCTTCAGGGAGTTCTTTGGAGGGGACAACCCCTTTGCAGGTAGGTTGGGAGATTTCAGAGGGGCTGGGGTCTGTCTGTGACTGCCACAACTCCATGTCAGGTGCCAGCTCAGAGCATTAAGCATTCCAGGAATGTTTCCTTGCCCAGCTGCTCTCAGATTCCTCTGGTGCTTGGAGGATAGATCCTGACTTCCCCTAGTCCTGGGTGGGGGAGAGGCCTGGAGGCTCATGTTCAGGCTGGCAGCTGTCCCCAGCTGCTCCTGTGACTCTTTCTGGGACGATTCCCATCATAAAGAGGGATTAGGAACACGAGGCTGCCATAAATTCTCATGGAAAACAACCACTTCAGGTGATTCTGAGTGGGAGAAGATGGGAGGTAAAGATCCTGGAGGACCCCCCAGCTCTGACCCGAGTGAGGGGCTGTCCCTCTGCTCCTTCACACAGAGTTCTTTGCTGAGGATGGCTCAGAGGTGCTGCTGCCCTTTGGAGGGCCCCGAGGCCGGGGGGCACTGCGGCGGGATCCCCCCATCGTGCGGGATCTGTACGTGTCCCTCGAGGACCTGTTCCATGGCTGCACCAAGAAGATTAAGATCTCCCGCAGGGTAGGGGCTGTGGGGGTGAAGGGGGTGGAGTTTGGGGTGGGCTCTGCCCTCAGTGTGGGACACTGAGGATCTGGGGATGGCCCTGCCATGTGTGTGGCTGTGGCACGTGGGGATGTGATTTAGTGGTGGCCTTGGCAGTGCTGGGGGGACAGCTGGACTCTGATCTTGGAGGTCTTTTCCAGCCTAAAGGATCCCATGATTCTATGATCTGATCCTGTCTGTACCCACAGCCACTTTGGCGTGGAGTACAACCCAGCCTTGCCCTTTCCTCTGGTGAGCAGAGCACTCCTGACCCTCCCTCTCTGGGCCCCTCGCTGTGCACCCCCAGGTGATGAACGAGGATGGGCAAACAAGCACCATCAGGGATAAGATCTTAACAATTGACGTGCAGCCAGGATGGAAACGGGGCACCAGGATCACCTTTGAGAAGGAAGGAGACCAGGTAAGCTCAGAAGCACAGAATAGTCAGCTTTGGAAGGGACTGCTGGAGGTCTAATCCAACCCGCTGCCCAGGCAGGGTCACCTGGAGCAGGAACTCAAGAAGCACTCTGAAGAGCCATTCCTGCCTGGATTTTCCTTAGAACAGGTTAAAGAAAAATAATTGAAAGGGGTGGTTTTCTTCCCAGCAGAAACAGAGTTTTAGATTTGCCCTTGGCTGAGCAGGAGTCTTGGAGAAAAGACTCCTTTTTCTCTTAAGGGAAGAAAATACCTTTCCCCTCTCTCCAGCCAGCTGAAAAGAGCAATAAAAGAGCAGGAATTTGTGTCAGCTTTCCCTGTATAAAATCATGTCCATGTTTCCAAGAACAGGTTGGATGGGGCTTGGGGCAACCTGGTCTAGTGGAAGGTGTCCCTGCCCCTGGCACGGGGTGGAACTGAATGAGTTTTAATGTCCCTTCCAACCCAAACCATCCTGGGATTCCATGATTCTATGATCTTTTTTTCCCTCAATTTTAGGGCCCCAACATCATTCCAGCTGACATCACGTTTGTTGTCCAAGAGAAGCTTCACCCAAAGTTTAAAAGAATTGACAACAACCTCCTTTATGTTGCCACAATCCCCCTGGGAAAGGTAAAGAGCTGAGTGAGGGGATACAGCTTCACCTTTGGGCTCAGGGGCTGCAGCAGCAGCTGCTGGTGCCACTCCATGCCCGGTAGGCGCTGACTGGATGCACGCTGGATGTGTGGACACTGGATGGGAGGCTGCTGAACATCCCCATCAACGACATCGTGCAGTAAGTGCTGGGGGAAAACAGGGCTCAGAGCTGAGTGGGCACTTGGGAGGAACCTCCTTGGCACTGGGGTGCTCCAAAACCTTTCCCAGCAGGTTTGGGGCTGCAGGAGGAGGAGGATGCCCACAGTGGGCAACTCTTCTGCTCTGGGGCCATGTTGCTGGGAACAGAGGCAAAGGGAGGGCGGGGTGTGGGTGGATGAGGGTGATGCTGGAGCCTGGAAGAGGAGGACAGGCCCGTGGGTGAAGCTGGAGGAACAAAGAACTTGAGAAACCCACATGGGGCTCTGCAGATGGGGCTGGCAATCATGGCTCCCGTGTTGGGATCATCCCACAGCTCCTCTCAGCCCCTTCCTTTGCTTGGCAGCCCCAAGTACTACAAAATGGTGCCAGGGGAGGGAATGCCACTGCTCCAGGACCCCCAGCGCAAGGGGGACCTCTACATCTACTTTGACATCTGCTTCCCAAAGAGGCTTGGCCCTGAGGCGAAAACACTCTTGAAAACCATCCTCCTGCCCTAGAGACCCTCCCCCTCTGTCCCCTCCCTTATCCCCTCCCAATAAAGCTTTGGAGCCAGTACTGGGACTGGGCAGAAAATTCTTTCAAGTGCTAGGAACCCTAAAGTACAGGATCACCCTAAAACAACAGCCCTGAGGCCTGGCCCAGCTCCAGCTGGCTTTGTGGTCTCTGCTCTCCAGCTCCCACGCTGCAGCAGCACCGCTGCAGCCATGGGGAAACTGCGGGAGGCACCTTATGTTCCTACTCCCAGAATCTGTCGCTGCTCAAGCTGAGCCCTGATAGCAGAGGGAAGAGGTCAGGTAACACTTGTATTGTATCAACTGGAGCCTCACCTCAGGGTGGGTAAAATCAGCTGAATTCCAGGGAATTCCCTCGAGTCTCCCACAGGGACATCAGTGGGGCTGGGGGGATGAGGGCTATAAATAGCCAGTTCTATGGGACATAAACCTGTCGTGGTCCTGATCCCAGCTGAGAGCTCAGATCCCCAAACACCACAACTCCATCATCCCCAAGGAACTCTGGCATTTGCCTCTTCACCTCTACTGTTTTCCAGCAGACACAGGCAGGACCAGGCTGTCAGAAATGTCATTTCCCAGCAGGGAGCAAAAGAGGAAGCCCGTGTCCCTGTGACTGACCCCACACCAATATATCCATGGGGGTGGGAGGGTTTCTGGACACATTCTTTGCCATGGAATCGCATGGTGAAGTCTCGGGGGCCCCTCCCAGCGCTGGGGCCTGCAGTGCCTCACATTATCAACAGGGCAGCAGAACCGGGGGTGCAGAGCCCCACTCGAGTCTCTGCCTGGCCCTGGCTGTGACCTGCATGCATTCCCAGTTCTGCCCCCAATCCAGTCCCGGGGTCTTACAAAGTTCATCTCAGCTTTGCAACAACCGGTCCGTGCTTCGCAGAGCATCGGGCCTTAGTGAGCTGCAGTTCCCTGGAAAACCTGAGCCAGCAACAACTGAGCCCGGCTGAGCAGAAGGCAGTGGGCTGGATGGGTCAGAACCCTCACCCAGTTGCTGCACTTGGAGTGAGATCCAGCTGCAAACAGAGTTCCAGAAATAGCCTCCAAAATGTTCTGTAATTGTACCTTTAAAATGACTCCAAAGGACAGCAGCTCTCGCACCCCTGAGCACCACAACTCCATGCTCCCGAAGGATCGCACAGCGGGGTCCCGAGGGTCCCATCCATGCCACCCTGCAGTGCCCCCCGTTCCCCACAGGGCCACAGCAGCAAGGCCACCAGGTCAGAGCAAGGGAAGTGATAGGGTCAAGTGAGAAAAGTTAGAAATAACGTGTGAAAGAAACAGAACTAGAAAAAC
>VWZT01001583.1:0-63588 GCA_013397055.1 Pachycephala philippinensis
TTCGTTTTCAAACTAATACAAATAGCCACACTGGACCTCAAAAGGAGTGAGGTAAATCCCATGGCATTTAAAAACCCAACCAGTTTCAAGAGAAATGTCACATCCTGGCACTTGTTTTCCACAAGTCTAGCAATAGAGTAAATGGTAAGTTCCTAACACATTTTCTCCATTTTCTCCATTTTCTCAAGGAAACCCCTCTCATCTGTTTACCCAGCTAGCAAAGAAGTGTATTATCCCTTCTCTTCCTGAGAAAAGATGCTGGTAGTTGAAGTGGGTGCTCTGACAGCACCTCTAGATAAATCACTTCCAATCGAAAATCTTCTTTCATATGTAATTATCCAAAACACAAATTCTATGCAGTGGCATTTGCCTACAACCCTTCATCTCCATGATTACTTGATAAACATAAAAACAAGTACTGCTGTTCAGTTTGCCACCAGCTCAAATTAGTCTTTCATTTAGAGTCATGAAGTCTAAAGCTATCAATTCCCTTTTACCTAATTTCAGTTCTTTTTCCCTTACCTACCCACTAACACCTGGAAAATTGAGAATCATTGCAGCAACTTCTGGGTTTTTAATACATATTTCATTGCCTCATAGTGCCCATTACTCAGTCTTAGGAGCTGCTTTGTCCAATTGTTTTCCATCCTGGTAAAAACAATTGTTTCAATAATTTCAACAGAAAAGGCAATACGTCTAACTGCACCCTGCAGCTCATACACCAGGTTTGCTCTGAGTGATACAGACCTGGACTTGACTATGCAGTAAAATGGCTAAACCCTGCCTTCCAGAACTCTCTGTAGCCATTTTCTTTAGTAGAATAATCTAGTGTTCTGGGAGGAAAGTGTTTGGCAAAAGAATAGTCTTCCTCTTCTGTTTAATTTTTTCATATCAGCACTTTCTATAATGTATATAGTGTATATATATATAAAACATGTTTTCTTATAGTAAAACAGAATGAAAACAAACTATTAGGGTTCTTTCACAGAGCTACAATTCTCTTGCTAATCCTGGGGTCTGTTTTTCTTATTTCAATGGAAAATTTCTGGAAGAAATCTGGATATGCTATGACCCTGGAAGTGGTTTTCAGTCCCTGCTGTATCCAAGTGCACGACTTTTACATCCTGCCAATGCATGAAAGTCAAATCTGAACTCAGGCTATTCTTTCTTATCCTTCCACTTGTCGCAATTACGTGTTTCTTGACAAAGGTTTTTGGAAGAGTTTTCCTGTGAGGAAATAATGCATCCTACAATTTGAAGCCTTATTTCTACTCTAGAAAAGTAGAACTTACTATGGTTTCCTCCTAGACAGCAAGGAATCTGCTGTAGTATTCAAAGTTACAGTGTTTTTAAGTGTGCTCTTAAACTCAGGCTAGCTCAGAAAAGCCCAAGCTCAGTCTTACAATTTCTCTAATTCTTAAGCACAATTCCCTACCAGCAAAAATTCAGAAACACTTGAAGGAAAGACTCTCTTTCGTTCACGTGGGAAGCAATATATTTTCCTGTCAAATTTATTATTTACTAAAGTGACAATATATTCCCAAATTCCTTGCCCTTACCCTGAACACATATTTTCTGTCTATCCTGTCCTTGCAAGTGTTATTCACATAGAAACTCAGCAAGCCCAGATTACAGAGAAGAGAAGTCATTCAAGGATGGCAAGAATCATAATAGCCTTCCATCTAACTCTGCCAGTAATGCTCTCATAGCTCTGTGTATGAAATAGAGAAATAGAGATAATGCACCTGTGGCTTTCCTAAACAATGTACTTGTGCTTTAAAATTAAAGTGTCTCCATAGCAACTTTGAACCATCCAAGAAGAGAGAGGAAGGACAGTATTTTGCAAAAAAACATGGAGTGGATTTAAACTATGGTGTATGTGAGGACTGAAAGCTCAGACCTCTTGGTAAGAGCATGAACATGCGGCCTGAGTGAGCTTGTAATATGTGGCCAATATTTATCTCAAGAAAATTATTCTGTAAGAGTCCACCACTGCTTCTGTTTCCAATAGATTGGCAGGGAGCAGCAGGAACAGCAGGGCAGCACCATCCCAAGAAAGCAGAGCCCACAACAGCAGAGCAAGGCGAGCAGAGCTGGGTGAATGCAGGTGATCTGGATCTCCTGAGACTCAGGCTACAAGAACAGATCTGCTGGGACAAGGCAGGTCCCAGCTCAAGCTGGAAAGCCAGGTCAGTGGGTAGGGGTCAGGGAGCTATGGAAGCAGGCACAGGAAAAGCTGCCACATAGCTCAGGCAAACACTGAGAGCAGGAGCCTCAGTTTAAAAGCAGCTCCTGAGCAAAGGCAGGACAGGCATTTGCTGACATGGCCTGACAGCTTTGTTATCAAAGCTGGCCTTGAGCCCAGGCAGTGAAAGCCTGTGGAGGAGAGGGAATGCCCTCAGGGCCCTCACAGTGTCCACTTACAAAGGCTAGGAAAGCATATCTGCAGCTACTTAAATCTTATGAGGGCCAGGGGAGAGATTGCAATGTTTTGTACCTTCAAAAGGAATGTGCAGCGCTGCCTGCCCGCTGTGGACGGGCAGTGCTGATGGCTCACAAATAGTGTGATGCCATCTGCCTCAGGGAGGCCACATTTGCTCCTCTGTCGACATTTTTTGCAAGCCCAAAAATGCCACTCTGTCTGAAAGTCTATGTTTTTTTCTACATATGGGAACAACAACAAATAATATAAATAATAGCAGATGTTTCTAAATGAAACATAATGTCTTTAATAAAATCATTCTAATAAAAACTGTATTTCTCTCCACAATGTCTACTAGACTGTGCATTACTCTCCTAAGCAGGAAAGATGGAGTCTAAGCCTCTAACTACACTAAAGAGTAGATTTGCTTCATAAAATATTCCAGGACTCCACTGTGACTCCTCTGCAGCCCACACGCACAAGTGTGTCTTTCTCCACAGAAACCAATACACTGTGGAGAGGCTGTTTGCCTGAGGTGGAGCTGAGAACTGCTAATTCATCCAGCTCACACTGTTCCCATTTCCCAATGAATATGCAAGGTGTAAATAACTTCTTATTTGAGAAACAGATAACAAATTTTCTGTAGCAGAAGAACGGGGATTTGATAAAAATTACCTTTTATGCAGTTAGAATTAGTTTATTATGTGTGTCAGTTGAGAATGAATATTACTCCAGTGGAGTGCTCTTGTCTTGATGAATAGCTCACCTCCAAATCATATTAACTACTTTGTTTCTTATGACTTCAGTATTTTCTCTTTTTAATTTCCCATTCTCTTAACAATTAAAGATCCACGGGTCAGCCTGATGAAAACAGAGTGAACACTACACAATCTGCACATTTAAAGTCAGCACTGCACCAGCTGCTTCAACTTTTGAGTATAACTCTTCATTGGTAAGGATAGTAGTCCTTTTCACTGAGTTATTTTTTTGTCTATCCCTGAAATTCGGAGTTTCTTCTGAGTGAGTGGACTAATAGTCCAGATATAGGAAAAGAACAAGGAATTCTCAGAAAAGAAAAAAAAGTGCAACTGTTGTAAAAGTGAACTATTTGTTCTTGTTATTGTCCTGTCTTCTTTTTAGCTACTACAGTTCAGAGCAGGACATATACCTTTGGCAGTGTCACTGCCATTGCATACAGATTCAGGTGACGTTGCCTGCTCTTTAGGAGAAAGGGACCAGAGCTCTTTACTGCTCCTAATTTCTTTCTCTGTCTTAAGAAAGTATAATTCGTATCCTTTTCCTCCACAAAAGAAAGCAATAGTAACTTTTGGAAGCACTCAAGGGTCTTTGGTTATAAGGTGGTATATAATCACATCAAGTGATTGAAAAATACTTTTAATCAAGAGACAGTTCTCTGCACGTATGTAAAATATTTCGAGTCAAACAAGAGTAGCCTATACTTCAATACACCATAGTACTACATCTCTGCCACGTCTAATTTTGTATTTGTCGGTGAAATTTCATGCTTATGTAATCCATTACATCTTTGATACAGGACTTAGTTTTGTGTTTTACCATCATGATCTGATCTTTTTGGTGACTTTAATCCCTCTGGACTAAAAAGAAAAAGGGATTTTTTGGTATATTTTTGTCAAGGCAAAATAAAAGGCTTATAATTTTGTTCCTCTCACAGGCCTTTTTTTCTTGCTCTTCATTATCATCAATGTAATACGTCCAACAGTTTCAAACAGATATCAGAATCTTCTATAGTTTGAATACAACCTAGAATTTTGATCTTCTCTTCACTCTCCTCCTTGGTGACCTTACACAATTCCTATGCAGCTTAGTGGGAATTTGAATTGGACTTCAGAACTGGAAGAACAAAATATTTGCCTTTCAGCAGAGGAAGGGCCTGCTATGGGATGTGCAAAGCAAAATGGCTGTGCCAGGGGAACTTGGGCAGTGGTTCTTAGTAAGCAGGAGTTTCTAGGTCTGACCTCTATGACAACCCACATAGGCAAGGACAGGCTGAATTTCCGTCCTCTCCATTATTTCTCACGCTCTTTGTCCTTCCCTGTTTCCATCTGCAAATAGGGAAAGACAAAAAACCCATACATGCAGTCAGAGCAGTGGATATGTACTCAATGGGAACAGGAGCCAGAAGTACCTGCAGCTGAAAAAAAGTAGTACAGAGGCACAGAGAACCAAATAAATATATCTGGAAAAATAAACCCTGCAGGAAAATGTCAGGTGAAAATGTTTGTTCTTTTCATGTGAATAAGAAAAACATAACTCACCGCTCTGAACTAGGAGTACCAGGGCAAACAAAGTGTAGTAGGGGAAGAAAACAAATATCGAAGTCGACTACGGCAGAAACATCTTATTTCTGCAGGAAAGGGAGCGCATACTGAGAACACTGAAATCACAGGACCATCCAGCTAAAGTTCTCGTATTTGAATGTCTGCCTTGATGTGCTTTGAATACCACAGAATAGCATTTGCTGCTGTTGTTTTTCTCTGAATTACTGTAACTGACAATATCAGGACAATAATTTCCTACTGAATAAAACAAAAGGAGGCATTAGGATAAAATGTCCCTTGATAATGCCCATGTGATACTAGTGTTAGATTCACTGAAGGAAAAAAGAAAAAGAAAAAGAAAAAAAGTATAAATTATTCAAGCTGAAAAATACTGTGCAATATTTCAGGTTTTTATGTAAAGCTAGAGAAGCACAGAAAAACCTGAAAAAATAAGTCCCTGAACATTTTATGGCTACACTTCACACTCATTTTGCACTGTTAGAAAGAGACTTTTCCATTAGCTGGCATACAATCTGGGGTACAGCAGCCCTGAAAACATGCTCAAGCAGTCTCAGGATTTCCACTCTCCATTTTATCATTTATATTTCCTACTACTGGACTACAAATATCCCCGTATTCCACCTGTTTTTCTTTCCGTGGGCATTGCTGCTTCTTTAGGCAGTTTGCAATTGGGCTGTGCTGCCTTGAACAATAGGTTTGATAGTGAGTGTTCGGAAATGGGGGTGAACAATGAAAGACTGGGGTTATTGTTCAGCACACCTGCATCTTCCTTTCTTTAATAGCTGATCTAGAAGGACATGGACAGAAACAGAAATGCATTTACCTTCAAGTGTAGTGGGAAAGATGAGCTTTAAGCAAGCAGAGGGTGACCCTTGTTTCTTGCTGTTTATTAGAAGAGATTAAAAATAAGCCCGTACAGACAGCACAGGAAGGTGTAGCTTGATTATTGATAATCATTTATCTCAGCCTGGTCAGTGCATGGTATATATGAAAAATGTCTCAGCTAATACCTTTTCTGTTTTATCTCTTTGTTAGTTTATTGTTTTTACCTGGAATAAATATTACAGCATATAAAGACAAGTAAAAACACTATGACTTTCAAAATCACTCATGTGAGTGTCAGACATTCTTATGTAAAATGGCACTCAGCCTCTCTTCTTTCTAAAGTGCTATTAATTCCTGTTTCTGACAGTCCATCAGATTTTCAGCTTGAAGAGATGGCTTTTTGCCTTCTCTTTCTTCTTTGGTGGTCATAGAGATCTGAACAGATATCTCCCTTCTCCAAAGAAATCTTTCAGAATCAAGACAATACATACTTTCATTTGGAATTGTGGGGAAGCCATTAACTCTCAAAATTATAATTTTCTAAAAAAGACAGGACTGACCCTGAGAAGAGAAAGCACTAAATCCAACCTGGGCTCTGGGAAATTTTGAAAGCAAATATAAATCTTATTTCCCAGCTGGTGTTCCCAGTCTCAAAAACAGATGCTATTCTAGTATCCTGCAGGGATAAATTCACAATTTCCAGGCTTACAGTGAGCAAAGTTGCTACAATTCTGTGTTACTGGTGTTACTGAATAAATACCTATCACAAATAAAACAGCAAAAGAAGACACTTATAACCACTAAAATCAGTTTTGCAGTGCTTTTTTTCCCTTGAAGAGCGAAAAAGCATATTAGTTGCAATGTGAGAAATTATAGAGTAATTCCCCTTGAAAATTCGAGAGTGGGTGGAGGGTCAGTAGCAATAAGAGCAGGAACAGCCTCCTCCTTTGTCATGGTCATACAGGTTGGTTAGAAAGGTTAAAAGGGCAGGCCAGTCATCCACAAATACTTTGAACAGTCATGTCAAACTGTTTACATGTAGTGGTATAACACTGAAATATCCTTTCAATATCTATTGTAAGCTAAAGAATGTCAGAAGGACTAATTTTATTTTTAATTTCAGGAGTATGAGTTGTCTGTATTTTGTTACAATTTTTGATATTTCAGTCGGCAAAGGAAAAAGAGCTCAGGTAGGAGAGAGGGAAACAAAAGGGACGCATATACACTGCATGTAGAACAGCCATGCAATCTGGGCAGGTCAAAGGTTTGTCCTTACGGGTTCCTTCCCACCCAGCTTATTCTCTCATTCTGTGATTTTCCAACATGAGGCTGGTGTAAAAAACCACAGACTGAACACAAAGATCAAAGTATACTTGTGGAGAACTTCTACCTTTCTCTCCTTCAACCCCTGTTTCCCCCTTCCCCAGCTTCCATCGCTCAATTTACATTTCTATTCTTAGTCTTCCATGCTGGCATCTCTGTGATCAGCTGAAGCTATCATCTCAAGATCTGATCCTGAACAGAGTGAGTTTGATGGTAATACCAAAAATTTCAGATTTGTCTGAAAACTACAGAAAAACAGTTAGAAGGTCCAAGACTGGTTACCCAGCTTTGGACTCACTTATCTTCCCAGTTACAAATAAAAATACTTTATGGGATAAAGAAGAGAACATGTTTCTTCCAGCAATGCAAAGATCACTTTCTGTTCTTTTATGCTACTAATACATTCACAAGATCTAGAAATGTTAGCGCAAACTTAATTGTTTGCTTCCCTATTATCTTTTTATTCTGATGCTGTTCTTTGATAACCACTGCTACAGAACATAGGACCTTCGTTACCCAGTTTGCAAGTCTAGGACACAGTACATAAGCATACACCTATGAGAAAAATAAATTCATATAGTAATATGCAGTTCAGCACAATTTTCAAGGATAAGATGCTAGAAAGTTTTGAAACAAAACTCAAATGAAATAAACACTTCAATGCAACGAAAAGTCTTTTCTGCAGCATAGTTTCAGTTTTCCAAAAACTCAGGACAATGTATATTTAGGAATGTCAGTATATTGTTGATTGAGATTTTTAAACTTTCTGTAAGCAGTAAAGAAGGTATTAAACAATACTTTTAATTGAAGAAAAATAAAATGTATTATGATACTGAAGTCTGAAATATTATAAAGATAACATTCTCTGCCCCTCATTAAATAATATTTGACTTTGAATATGATTTCCTGCCTCTGTCCTCTTTGCACATCCTAAAAGGGTCAGTATCTGAAAAGATGACCACAGCTATGACTACAGCAAAATATGTGGGCACAACAGCTTCTCTATAGCTACACACACTCAAGTTCACACCCCTCAAATTTTGAAAAGACAGAAGTAAGACATGTTCAAAATTGTGTGCATGTCAAAATGTAATACTAAGTTTAGGTATTATTTTTGTTCTTATTCTTTAATAGCAGGATGCAAACTCTAGCAGAAAAAAAAGGCTAATTTGTCCTTTTCTTACAATTACAAAATAAACAGTAAAAATCTACTTTGAGAAGTGTTTCAAAAACTAGCTTTAGTGATATGACATTGTCACCCACTCATACAATGGTCAGGAAAACACAGTTCGTATCTAATAATAATGAAGTAAGTTGCACTGTTTGTATATGCATTGCTGGCAAATGGACAAAGCTTTTTCTTTATAACGATTTTGATTTGTCATAGGTGGCTAGATAGAATTTACTTCTTGTTTTTTATTTTCTTGGTAATTTAGGATTTTGGAGGTTTCAGGTGGATAATCTTGTTTTATAAGGATCTTCACCCAAACACTTCACATGTCTTCAATGACTTTGTTTACAAGAGTCTTGTGGCTGGAATCAATATCTGCCTGTGTATTTGACTAAATGTGCAGATGCAGGCATCTAATTAACTGTAGTGTTTACCAGACATTCATAGAGCCACGTCCTCCTCAGAAAACTATCACTTGATAATGATAACATGGGCTTTGCTTTGGCACAGAACAAAGCATTGCTTGGTATTTTTTAAGGCATGGCTCATCTGTGAAACACAATCTTCTCTCTTAGGAACATAGTTGCTCCCAGTGAGAGTGGCTCCCCCTGGGACACAGAGCCTATGGGCCTCTAACTCTGCACTCTTCTTCTCCCCTTTCTTCCCTTAAACTAAATTGCTGAAGTAATAACATATTTCTTAAATTGCTCAATCACTCTTTTTCGGTCTCCTTCACCTAGAAAGAAAATGTCCTATGGACGTTGCCAGAGCTGCTGCTAAAGGACATTTGAAGAAATATCTGAAGTCAACGCATGATAGAAAAGTGGTCTGCATGTCAGTTTCTCTGTTGCTGTGGTCACACTGGGCTCAAGAGACAGGTGTGGCAAGCAGGTCTGACTTCATTCCTTACATCTGATGCATCTTGTTCAGTGGCTTCCCTACTGCCCACTCTTAGGAACAAAAAGCCTCTAACTTACCTTGCACTTCCCAAGGACCCCACACAGTGACACTCATTTACCAGGCTACTGCCACATAATGGACCCCAGACACCACATCCAGACCTATCCAACTGGCTCCCTGCAAGGCTGTGCATCCACTGATCCTTTTTGAGAAGCAGAAGGGAGGAAGGGAGCTCAGCCATGCCTGGGTGTCCTGCTGGTGTGGTGCCCATGGTACCACGGGACCTTGGCTATGGCTATGGAAGTGGTACTGGATCAGTCAAACAGAGATTATCCTTTCTTCCCTGCTTTCTTCTCATAATACAGGAATTCAAATGAGTCTCATTTTGCATATGAAATATCTGATTAGAGTTTTCTTCCACTGCAGTGCAAAAATGCCACAGCACTGTGCCAAGAACCGTATGTGTGGCGATTCACAGGAAAAAGACCTATGTGATTTCCTCTCCTCAGGAAGAATTAATACAGTCATTTGAAATTAACAGCTGTGTAAAATTAGGAAGGCCTTTAATGTCTGTGAAAAGCAGGGCTTCCTTGCTGTTCTTGACCTTTGAGTGATCTTCATGTCATGAAACTTAAAATAAAAGATTTCATTAAAACCTACCACAGCTATGACCCAGAGAAAATTGAGTTACTCTGTTTTCTCAACAACCGGGTCTCGGAATCAGCAACAAAAGCAAAGTAACTCGATGAAATAATGGAATGCATGCAGTTCCTCAGGAAAAAAGTTGCTCTGTGACAAAAATAAATCAATTTATCAACCAAGAAATCAGGATGTTCTTCAGAAAGCAATTGTAACTGCTTTACTGGCAACAGTGAACCATGGAAGAAAGGGACCATTTAACTCCCACTTGTAAAGACATTAAGACAAAAAACTGCATCAATAGATAGATCCCTCCCTTGGGCTTCCATACAGCACTCTGTATTCATCAATTATCAGCAGCTAATTGAGATTTGTATCACTCTGTAGCCTAAAAAAGTTTATAATAGTTCCATCAAACCTCTTCCCTGATGCTAGAGCTCAGACAGCCCCCTGTGACTGAACATGTTGCCTTGGAGAAGTGGTGTTTTGGAAAGGGCCTAGCACTTACCACAATTGCAATTACGTGTTCCTTATCTACATATTGCCAAGATAAGAACTTCAACTAGACTGATATTATCTACGTATCTGCCAAACTTCTATATTTGAGTCCTTACAAACTAAAGTAAATTAGTATGAAAAAAAGCAAATAATCATAATTTTCCGGGTCACACACCCTCTAACATGGAACTACTGTAGCTTCCTGTCTCAGCAAACACCTTAGCTCATACCCCTTGCTACAAAAGGACCCTAGCTATGTAGAGTAGAAAGATGAACTAGGGGATGTTAAATTTTCAGTTATGTAGAAAATAATCATTGCAAAGCTAAAGATCAGCAACCACTCACAAAGGTGTTCTAGAAGAATTTGCAGAAGATGCTGAAGATTTGGGCGTCTTACCTTGCACAAAGTTCAACGAGTAGCTTCTTTCTGAAGAGAGGGCAGTTTACCCCCATAAATGCATTTTAAGGGTTAACCAAGATTTTTTTTATTTTTATTTTAGGTTGTAATACTTTGTTTACTTTGCTAGAACCCTTTTCTAATGTTCTAAGCCTCAGCATGTACTAACTCATAGGTAGTTTATGAACCTGTTATTTCAGCACTCTTCTTTGGATTAAATATTCTTTTCCTGCTGTTGTGTCCTGCTTTCCTCTTCATCCCCAATTGCCCTCCTTGAAATAGATCCGGAAGCAATAATGACAATTGAATCTCAGCTTTTGTTTCCCTCAGAAAAACCATATAAACTTAAAACTGCTAACACCTATTCTGTTCCCTTCTTCATTGTTGTAGATCTTAGGTGCTTCTGACATAGTGTTGATTTATTTTTTGCCATGTCTTAGCAGGACAGTATCCACTTTCACCCTTTTCTTGCATAACTCATATTAAGCTTGTTTAAAACAGTGCCAAATGTCTCTTGGCATCTATTTTACTTTGCATCTTTCAGGGCTCTCTTGGTGGATGACATTTGACTAACACATCAGTGTTCTTACTCTAAGCAGCTGTTTAATTTCCATATTCCAACTGACATTCTTGTTCATCTCAAATCATAAGGCTTGTAGACTGTATTACTGAATGCATTGCTTTTATTTTACTCCAATTCTAATAGCTGTCCAATGCTCCCTTCATGTAGAGTTTTGATTGTCATGTACTGATGATATCTTCCACATTTTCATCATCATAATTCATTAATGCTTTTCTGGTTTTAGCAGATTACAGACAGGATTTACTGTTAGTTAACTCATTTAAGTTAGTTCACTTTTCCTCTCTTCCTGGGTTAAGCTGTTCTGACTCTTCACCTCAAGTGATATTCTATATAGAGTGATTCTGCTGTAGGAAGAAAATGCAGGGAAAGGAATGATCCATCTTCATCGATAGCTAGATTTCTCTCCTAAATTTTATAAGAGACCAGGATCTACAATCATGTTCAGGGATGAGCAAATAATTGGGATCTGACTGGGTTTTTTTGAAAGGGAATCCTTTTCCTCTTCTAATTCTATTTGCTTCAGGAGAACTGAATTTGTAAATTTACTCTTACAAGTAAAACAAAATTTAGGGTTTTTTTTCATACTGAAGCTCCTCTGCTCTCTCAATAAATTTGTAAATTCCTCCCAAAGTTTGTACTCCCATGAAAATACATCAAATTTTTCTCCATTAGAGTGTTTGTACAAAAAGCAAAGATCTATTTTTTATGATAAATGTGACACAGGTGTCTGCTGAAATGAGTATACATAAATCATCCACTGAGAATACAAAGAAAATCTAGGAAACTCAGACCCCAAAAGGATTAATCCTAAACAATGACTTGCAAGCTGAGCGATTCAATTATTAACAGGGCCAGAAATTTGCATTCTAACTACAATGCATGCATTTTCACTCATCTAGACATTATCATAAGGCATACTGGATCAATTTTACAGTCCATTCCTTCTAATTTCAGCTCATCAGACAAGCAGTCCAAGAGCTTATTTAAAAAAAAATTACCTCAATATATTTTTATTACATCCTCTCCTTTAAACTCAGCAGTTGGAGAAAATAGCAGTACAACCTTCTGCTACAGGAACAGGAATATCCAGATAAAGGCCAGTATGATGGAGGGAGGCAGGTTATCTTTTAATTGGTTTATACCATTTCATTGGTGTGACTAAAGCCATGAAGCTGCATCAGACTACAGAGTTGTGTTGAGCAAGGGTCTGACAGCAGCTTGATCAGAATAATGTGCTCCACTCTGTGGAAAATCTAAGATGGCATTGTCTTTAAAAAGACATTTTAGCATAAATCAATACATTTGTGAAGAGCACTCCACATACCTATAATTTTCAGGCGTTTATTTTGTATAGTTTGGGTTGGTTAGAGTTTTTTATATTGTTGTGTTTTTTTTCCCCCAGATGTGCTGGGAGATAAACATGCACAAAAGACAGTCACTGAAAATCTTGTTCCAAAAACACATAGGTTGACAAAAATCTTGACAGCAGGAAAGTTTGAACAAAAGGGGAAAAAAGTAAGATAAAAAGACTGCTTTTCATTAGATCTGGGGAAATATTTTGGGTTTGGGTTTTTTCCAATGTTTTAAATCAACTGAATTAAGGGGTTTCTGTCCCTCATAACACAGCTGACTTAACTGCTAGTTTGAAACTGGGAGCATGGAACATACTCAACCCTTTTCAACCTGTCATTACCTAACCACTGAGGGTTCTTCACATGCCACCAAAAGAGGGTAACATTTAACCTAACCCTTAGCTGTTTGAATCTCTAGGGTTACATTTTAACACGCGCTGTTATGCTTGAATTGGCTTTCATCATCCATCAGCTATAGTTTTGCCTCTCTCTAATTCTTGGCTGTGGCATGCTTTAAAATATCTACTTATTTTCCAATACTTACTGCAGAGGTTGTGCAGAGTTCAGCATTGTGGGAGAAGTATTTATGTTCAGTATGTATTTGCATTAATGAGATTGAGCTACTTTGTCATACTCTTGGGAAGGAAGGAAGGAAGGAAGGAAGGAAGGAAGGAAGGAAGGAAGGAAGGAAGGAAGGAAGGAAGGAAGGAAGGAAGGAAGGAAGGAAGGAAGGGAGTCACATGCTGCCAGTCCAACATGAGAGTTATACACACCCATCATNGGAAATTATTTGAACTGGAAACTTATAGCTGGGTAATCTGAAACCCCTATGAATAATGCCCAGCTGTGTCACTGAGTTAACAGTGCCAGTAATTATGTTTTTGCTAGTTAGTGATTAAAGGTATCTCTTACCCAAATGTGCTGTATGTCCTGACCCAAGCAACACAAGTCAGATCCCTCAGTTCTAGAATATTGTCAATTCAACATGAAGGTGTCCAGGCATTCTGTCTTTGCAGATTAAAAGAACACAGTAAGAGAAGGCAACTGAGTTGAAAAGGAAATTTCAAATAATTTGGTAAGATTAGTTGCACCTTCCTTCCGTGATTAATTTTGCATTTCTGTGCCTTGGCCACAGAAAAAAAAACTGTAAGAGCCATCAGCCAAACCCAGAGCACAGGACATAGTTCAGTAGCATGACAGATATACAGCATACTCTGGTGATTTTCTTCTTCATGGAAAACACAAAAAGAAAACACTGGAATATTCATTGCAATGCCCTTACTCATGCACACTCCCAAGGCTTAGCAGCCTCCCCTCTACAGCATATAAAAAAAAATTAAAATGCAATTTAAGATCACCTCTGTTCTCTCATTCCAAATCCAAGATTAGCAGTAAAGGAGAATCAGACAAAGAGGTAGGTACTTATCGTACCTTCTTCTCTTGAGTATCAAGAATGTCCTGGTATCAAAGGATCGGTCTGGGAGATAAAAGGTCTGTGTGTTCAATGTATTGTCATGACACTGTAAATAAATACCAGCTTTTGCAAGGATTTAATTCCAGTCATTTTTGAGCACCAGTCTGTATGATGCCCGGCGTAAGTCAGCAGTAGCTTATCACTGACTTCTGAATGATACCTCGTGGATATGAGATCAGTTCTAGAGTCAGTAACCACCACACAGTTTGACCAATTACCATTGTATGTAATTGCTTTTGTGTTTTATTATATAGCATGTATTTCTTCTGAATGCAGCCATTGTGACCTACCCTTGGGTCATAACTGCAGACCATTTGGAGACCATTTTTCTCTATGCTTCACAGATGAGAATGTTTCAAAAATATAATGAATTCTTAATATCAAATCTAAAGTTTATTTATCTTTAAATTAATATTAAACCCATTTTGAAAAAATTATTTTGTCCTTTATTACGGATTGTTAGCATTTTTTCTGATATCTATCTTACATGGTTGTTTCCCAGGTTTAATAACTGCACAGAGGCCCTTTCCGAAAAATACTGGATTGCTCATTGGTTTTCTGTGTCAATTTTTAATGTCAAATTTCTGTGGTTTCTACCTTGCTTTCACTTATTTTGTTGTTGCTTTTTTGGGACTTTTCATATTTTTCTGCATTTTTACAATCTTGTCGAATTAACACAGGTCTTTGAGACTCTGTACCATGTTCTGATTCAAATGCCTTTTGTCACAAACATAGCTCCACTGGAAAATCCTTTCAGTGCTGAATACTTAGATATTTTTATGACAGGTTTCACATATGTGATGGTTGCTCTTTATACATCATGGCATTTAAACTCTTTGGGTATTTTTTACTCATCACATGGTCTGTCTTGAACAGCTGTCCAGGGTTGGCTGCAGTTACATGAAAATGAAAAGAGAAAGGTCACTATTTATACTGAAATTGAAGGTGAAAAATGTAAAGAACTCCACAGGGCTTTATGTCCAATGGTATTAAATTTTATAAGCCACCTTGAGGATAGCTGGTACCACACCAGCTTGGTAGCATTTATGTGGTCTAGAGAAAAACATGAAAAAAAATATTTCAGAGTCCAATAGGATTTACTCACCTGTTGTTAACATCTAACTTGAAAAAAGCAAACTTTCATAAATTATTTTGGCAATGATTGTCCCAGCTTTTAATCTACCAAAGCATCTCCAATAACTCTCAGAAGCTGAGAAAACTCCATTGCCATTGGTCACTACAGACACTGCCTTTCTCTGGAACTGAAGATGTGCCCTGTTGGAGTCTTCAGAGTCTTTGAGCAATCCAAAACCACGTTAGTGAAAAAGGAAGGCAGAAAGATCCCATTTTCAGAAGTAATGAATCAGAAGAGGAAAAGAGCATTTTAAGTTTTATTCTTTATTCTTAACACATCTTCAGCCTCTTCAGTAGGGTATGCAGTCTCAGCGGAAAAGGGCAAAGTAAGGCACCTTCCCAGTATCGTCAAAGAACTGGACTGGTATGAGAATGCAAAGGGAAAAACCAAAACTAGTGTAGAGATTTGAAATTCAGGATCTCTACAAGGGCATTTGTAGGATATAAGGATAAAAAGGACCTTCTGCATTGGGGCAATGCAAGAGTGTTGCTGTGTTTTCCTAAGCATACGGGAGTTTGTATATCAATGTTCAAAAAAATGAGAACTGGACATTAACGATGGGCAGGAGAGAACAGATTGTTTTTCACAGTTTTATTTCCATAAAAAAATGAAGGAGGAGTGCATATACAGTAATGTCTTAGAGCAATGATGTCAGTTTAAGGAACATGTGACATTACACGAGAGCATTCATGAAGTGAGAAGCAAGGAAATGGGTGGCAAATGGTGACAAAAGCAGGTAAGTCCCCACATTCACTTTTTGTGCCTATCCCAGTTTTGATGCATGCAACAGTGGACTGAGCTGGAAACCACAATGGCCAACAGTTTCACAAACTCACCAAGAGCCTGTGTCTAGCTTAATAAATATATAATATTTTCACTTGAACATCTTTCTTCTTTTTAAAATTTTCTTAATTTATTGCCATCAGTTGTTGACTTTTTTTTGTTCTTCTTGTGATTTTTCTTGCTATGGGAAGTTCAGCAATTTTGAAAACCAGATCCCAAGTTTTCAGTCTTTGTCTTTCTTAACATCAACGAGACTTCTTAGGATAACAAATAATTCTGTTAACATTTATACACATCCACGTGTATAAATATTTGCAATATCAATGTCTAAATATGAGCACAAAGGATGCATATCAGTTTTCTATCTTCTGATTTCTAGTGCCTTTTAGAATCCCTGAGATACCATGCCTGGCCTGCAGTGTGGCTCTATAAAAGCCTAATTTTCTTGTGGTCATATCCGGCTGTTCTGTGATGATATCTTGAGTATCCAAAGATTCTGCGCTGGTTTTAGTTGGGATAGAGTTAATTTATTTTCATAGTAGCTAGGGTGGGACAATGTTTTGGATTTGTGCTGCAAATAGTGTGAATAACACAGGGATTTTTTTGTCATTGCTAAGCAGTGATCGAGCCCATTTTTTTCAAGAGTCTGATTTATTTCCATTCATTAATTAATAACTATTTTGTTAATATTCACCACTTATGAATTCCAATTTTAGTTCAGCGCAGTCATCCTTGTAATATCGTGTACTAGTTTGAAAGCAAACCAGTGAGACTTGAAATCAGAACTACAATTTAATAGGAAAATTAAAAATAAATGCAGTAGTACAGAAACCCTGACAGAGTCAGGATACAACCTGACACCCTGTCGGGCAGGGTGGTGGCAGCAGTGTGATTAAATGGTGGCTGCAATCCTCCTGAAGTGATAGATGTGGTTCTGTTGAAGTGACGATCCTGTAGAAGGGTCTGGTCTTCCTCTGAAGGTCCAGTGGTGGTTATGTAGCTCTTGTCCTCTGGGAACCCAGTAGGTAAGGGCTGTCTGTGGTGTTCCAAACCTCAGATTACATCCAGGTAGGAATGCTTGGTTCCTCCCCCTGGGCAGGGCATCTCACAATGGGATGATGTAATTTCATGAGTCATGCAGTGAGGCTTGATAGCCCATTAACAGAAGATATCTCTGCAGAGGGAGTTACCAGCGATGTGTCATGGAAGAGATAAAGAACATTGCCCCACCTGGTTTTAACAGATGGTGATAGAATACACACTTATGGTTACATCTTACATTGTAACCTAAGACATATCTATAACGTGTTTTTATTTTGTTTCTTTTAAGTAAAAAACAAGTATAACAAAACAAAACAAAGCATAAAATAGTTTTAGAAATAAACCTCTCACAGAAAAAAATCTTTATCTTCATTCACATTTTTAAAGCTTCATTAAAGTACCAACTTTCAATTTTCCACAGTTGCTCACACTCCGTCAGGAGCTAGATTAGCATTGCTTCATATCCTTTCAGATTACCCTTCACATCAGCAGTTGCAGTTTTTGTGCCCTTATAGTTCATAGCTGTTCATGCCTAATGATTTTTTACTTCCTCGGGCTTCAGATCTTCACACGCTGATAAATAATGCATTTCTTTTCATTTCACATTTTGGGTGTTGTAGTTGATAACAAACATCTTTGCAACAGAATTGGTTCTCTCTCCATGGGCACAATTTCCATTGCAGAGGCAAGTGAGATGCTGTCAGGCTACAGAGAATAGAAGGAGGATGTACCCCCTTTTAGACAGAGCAGCAGTTTCAAAACAGAAGCTATTTAAGCAAGAGTTTGTAATGAGCTTCCTGAAGCTGGACTTTCCTCTCCCTTGGCTGCATGAACTTGCTTTGGACATTTTTTTTTTCTGGGTGTAAGGATGTGTCCTGCTGTCAGATCCTAAGCAAGTGAGGTCCTTCATAGGTGATAAATTTAAGCCCAAATACCAGATAAATTTTAAATCCAAGAATAAAAGAACGATGGTCTCTAAAACCTTTGCAATTATCTAAAGCCTCTGATACAGCATGAAATCCAACCCATTGCCTGAGAACAAAAAAAAAAAAAATCAATCTGTAAAAAGCAGAACTAGAACTCTGGCCAGTTGATTTGATTCTAAACTTGCACTCCAGGGCTTGTAAACATTTATGGATGTCTTAATGAAAGTGCTTGATAACTCCATGTTTCGGAGTAAATTTGCATCAAATAATTTTACAACTGAAATGTATTGAGACTACACAATTAATCATAATAACAGCACAAGACTGGCTAAAGGTGAGCCATCCAAAAGATGCATCCCATACTTTGATTGTGACAGGGAGGGGAGAGCACTGATTTGCATTGTTCTTCCCATTCTCTCTGTATGGGCAGGAAATATAATTGCCACTGAATCTGCACTCTTTCTTTAAATGGTCTTACAGTTTGGTTTTCTGAAGGAAAGGGAGGAAATAAAGAAAGATTAGATATGTTAACAGCTTTGCACAAACCACCATTGCTATTCCTTCATTTTGTTTTCATATCAAGATTACAATGACTCATACTTTCTGCTTGATCCTAGTATGACTTGACATCTCCTTGTCTTTCTTATAGTACTTTACATGAAGTATAGAGAGCTATGTCCTAAAAGGGGGTGTGCTGCCTTTGTTCAATATACTGGATTTTTCCAGTAGGGAAGACTAATGAGTTTTTCCACCCACCTTGTTACACACTGAAAAATAGAATGTGAAAGAAGCTTAAACAACCCTCCATTACAGTGAGTCAGTGAGTACAAAGTTTCTTGGTGTCACTCCATACAAAGTATTTATCTTTCTAAAATTAAAATCATCTCTGAGAACTTTTGAATGACTTTCATAAAATACTGTTCTGTATCTGTCAAGCATTTTTCAAAAGCAAAACTGAAAGAGAAGACTGTATTTGTAGGTCAGAAGTTCATCTCCTGCCTCTGCAGGAGGTGACAAAGCCCCGGGTCCAATTGAATATTTGTACATGTACATTGAGTTTAGACAGAATCTTAACACTAAATTTGAATTTACATTGCTCAAATCTTTCATACATCTGGTACCTCTAATCCATAATGCCAGTGCTAAAGCTCCCAGGCACATTAAGATCTGTACGTTTTGTGTCTAAAGTGCAGACATCTCTTGGCACTTTTTCAACCCCTCTGCCCCATCAAGAACCATGGTGTTCTTCACAATATTTCCACAGGAGACAGGCTGAAGACAGTAATCTTTGGGGAACATCTCGTGAGTCAAGTACAATACACAGCAGCATCTTTCTTTTGCTGCAGCACTTCATGGACAGACAGAAGGGCCATAAGGAAGACTGCCATTCATGAAAACCTTGTTTTCAGCTTCAGGGTAACTCTCACTGCCAAGGAGATAACTTAATGGTGCATTTATTTGAGTGTTTGTGGGGTGGGAAATTCTTCCATCCAAATGTTTCTTCAAATATATAACATCAGACCATCACAAAGTAAAATATTGGACTATTGGAGTGCCAAGGAGTTTCAAATGACAGGTTTGAAGTGAGTGACCGGCATTTGCTCCAGTTTAGAGTAAACTATAGGCCAGTCCTTGTGGAATTTTCATGGGAGATAGGGCTCAGTCAAGCTGCAAGGGTAGCTGAGCCAAGTGAACCCCAGACTCCCTTGTGTTTGAAAACAGAAGGACTGGCCCTCTTCTTCATGTGTACTGCATTTGGGATTGGGTGGGGTTTTTCTGAATGAAAGGATCAGGCCTATAAGCGGCCTGAAAAGTGTGTGTACACCTAAGGATAGGACTGATATCCACCCCTTCTCCCCAAGCTAGCTGTTGGTAGATTTAGCATCCCCCTCCTGACGCTGTCTGGATTCCCTGCAGGATTTTGTCCCTGGATTGCCTTGGCAGGGAGAGGGTGGTGAAGCAGGAGGTTCCATCTCACTGAGGGAGCCCAGGCCTCCTCCAGTCACATCCAGCAGCACCTGATGGGGAGGCAGCACTTTCACCACGTTGCTGATGTAGGTCAGAAAGCTGTCCAGCATCACATCCCCAGTGAGAGGATGGTGACTTCTGAAATGCAAAGTATCAAGCTTTGGGTTTTAGAGGCTCAAGCACAGACATCTGGCATCTGTCCACTCACAAAAAAAAGAGCAGGCCCTTCAGAGAGAGGGGCCTCAGGACAAAACATGCAGGATGAATGAGCATGCAGTCTGACATTTTATTTCATCTGTGACTGTTTCTATGAAAAACTGTATGAAATTCATAAAGACATTGGTTTCAAAAGGATTATCAACGTGATTATACTGACTAGAGAATTAATTAATCACTGACACTTGTCAAAAAAGTCATTGAAATTCTATTACTTCATTATTAGCATAATGAAGAGATTGTGTTTTCCCTCTCTGGCAATCAATCAAGCATCTGGGATACACTCCAGTGTCAAGGAACTAAACGTAAAACCAGAAAGTATTTGATTTTGAAAAGGGGTTATTTTGCTTGTTTGATGGGTGCTACACACTATTTTTCAACAGTTAAGTATTTATTTTTGTTTTTCAGATGATAACTGGTAAAAGTCAGAGATCACAGATGGCAAAGTGAAATGGCTTACCTACCTTAAGGGAGTAATTTGAACTAGAGATGTATAGGGTAAAACTATTAATTTCCTCCGTGACTTTCCATCTGTAGGTCTCAGGGTGTTTTATTACAGAGATCAGTATCATCCCTGTTTATCAGTGGTAAAAGTGACAAGGGAAGTGAAATGATGTGCCCTTAGATAAATGACAAAGCCAAGACCTGAAATCAGCACTAGAGTTCAATGCTCTGTCATCTGAGAAAATTGAGTTAATGCCATTTTCAAAATAGAGGGTTGAAATTGTCCCTCACCCACTACTGAACCAATAAGTACTACTTAATCACAGCAAACAGCAACATAAGCATAGAAACCAGTATCTCATAAACATGCTGCTTGACTGCCAGCAAAGCTAAATACCTTCAGTCAGAAGCAAGGCAGAATCATCAGGGGAATTTGTTCTCTTGCTGTCGGAATGCAGACACAGTCACCATCCCTTGCTAACTCTCTACTTGAAGCACAGTGCCACATGTACTTAAGGCATAAGTAAGGCAGCAAGTCCTGCAACTCGAGGTCAGGAGTTGCTGCATCTGCTGAATAGCAAAGGCCCAAATGAGCCTGTTCAACAGCATTCCCTGAACATTCATTTGAAACTCTTTTCCAAATATCAAGATTTCAGCAGGACGTTATAATTTTTCACATAGCAGTAAGACATTATTTATTTTTCTGGTCCCTCAGACACATGGAAAATCAGTGAAAACTTGAACAGAAAATAGCAGCTGGAGCTCCTCTACTAGTAGTCTCTGGCTAAGTGTGACCACTCGTATTAGTTACAGGGCTGTTGGGTCTTTTCTCAATCTATAGTGACTGTGATGGCAGCAAAGATTTATAGTTTATATATCTTTTTGCTTCAGCTGTTATACTGAGGTGTAATTCAGGTGGTGGACAGGATGATAAAACTCACCTTACCAATAAAGGAGGATGAAATAGATTAAATTTTAGATGTGGCTCATTTTTGGATTAAAATCAGATAATTTATGACTCAGTATGACTAAACATGAAAAACTCTCAGATTTCTTTTAGGGCATAAGAGTAGCTATCTTCTAGTACTGAAAGGGTCCAAAGGGTTCAAACTTAAATTTTGAGATATTTATCTATAGGTAGGTAGGTAGGTAAGGTAAGATAGATGGATAGATAGATAGATGATAGCTATGTCTGTGTGTGTGTATGTATGCACACCATGTAAGACAGAAAGAAAAAGCACTGTTACAGCATTAAGAGGAATTTTGTTTCTTTCTTCCTAAGATATATTTGCAAATATATAGATATAGAGATATACAAATATATTTCCTCCTAAGGCTTTTGCAAAGACTTCTGGGGCTTTTTGAATGTAGCGAAAATACACATGGCCTTCTGGATGACTTTGAACAAAATTCTTTTTTTTTGGTCCTGTTTTTTAAAATAGGGGAAAACAATACTGTCTCTGTTTGCAAAGCATGTGTGTGTACATCCACTAAGGTGGAAGGTATTTGTATCACTGGGATAACCACTTTGCTGAGTCACAGCCTTTCCAGCTCTGGGTAACACAGCCATTGCTGTCTCACACTGGCAGAAGCCTATCACTTTGTGCTAACAGTACCCCACAAAAGTCTGCAGTAAGGGATTGTGACAATGGCATGGCTGAGCAGGAAACACTGGAACAAATCCTGTGTAATGGCCATGCAAGTGTTCAGGCAGAAACAGAAGCCAGGCAGCAATCCTGGGGATTTCAAGGTCCATTTCAGCAGTTCCTGGTAGCAGAGAACTTCGGGCAGCTTGGGTGGATGTTAGAGCTGGCTCTCTCTGAGGAGGGGTCGCAGCTGCTACAGCACCCAGAGCTGAGCACTGCCCTGGAGCAGGGCCCTGGCCAGCTGGACCAGCAGTGTGGGCAGCAGGTACAGCAGCCAGTGTGGCATGTCCCAGAGCAAGACTTGCAGTTCAGGGCAGACTGGCAAGTTGTGGCTGTCAGCGGGATGTTTGCTACTGCAGAGGGATGTGCTGGATACTCACCAGCCCTCATTTCCTTGTGTAGCCTCTCTGCTGACTCTCACTCATGCTCATTCCGGCTCTTGGCATGATATCTGGTGCAGGTTATCCCCTCTCCTTATGATCTTTTTGCTCTTCTTCTCCTATCAGCACAGGCAGGGCTTAATCCATGACTGAGTTTCCCGGGTTGTTTTAGTATGGTTTTCATGTCTGCACTTTCATGACAAACACATGTCGCTGTAGCCTGGTGGTGAAGAGGATTTTTAGTACATTTTACCATTACACATTTACACATTTTACCATCAGCAAACACAGATCTGCACCCCAGGAACTGGTTTGAGGAAAGGATGAGGTGGAGACCGAGTACAAATTAATTATAGTGTTAGACTAAACATTATTTATTTCACATTTGCTTAAGCCTTTCCTTTTAATTTTAACTTTGCATTTCAATTTCAAGCCATGAAAAAAATTATTTTTGTAATGTATTCAAAAGCAAACAAGTAAATAAGCTTTGGAGTAGTGAAGGCAGGAAAAAATAGCCTTTTTGTATTTCCAACTTCTCAGTGAAAATGGATTATTTCTCATTCAAAAGTCCAAGTTTTATAGCTTTTAATTTTTACAAAATAAAATGCCTCGTCTTAAAAAAATATATCCCAAAATGTATTCTGAATCTGAGTGATCATAATAGGGGGAATATTGCACATAATACAGGCCAAAGTTAACTACTCACTTATTAGAAGCTGAGAAAAGTTTCTTGTGGATAGCTGTAGTTACAATGTGGTTATTGTTATCACTGCAACCCAATATCCTTATTTAACCCCATCTACCCACCCTGCCAAATGGTCTGTGGTAGTAGTAGCTGTGATATAGATAAACTTGAACTATGAAGACCCATGCTAATTTTGGAGATTTTATCTATGTCTGCAGAGACTCAAAGGCTCTCCTTGTGAGCCTCTTCCCCTATTCCTGCAAATGGTCATCAAAAATTATATTTCATACACTTTTTTTAAAAAACTACACATTTATGTTCTATTTCTATTTAGTTTCAGTGTTATTGATACTGGGCTTCTGGATTGGTTAGGGTTACCCTGAAACTCGGAGGTACTTTCCTTCTCTACTCCCAGCAAGATGTTCAAATATCCAGCTTTAAAATTGGATATCACAAAAAAAAAAAAAAAAAATCATTATTTCTGTGCTTGTTATTCCCCATTTGATAATTTTCCCTAAGATATTTCTGCATTATTTTTCCACACCTCATTAAACTGTCTCTAAACCTCTATTTTGCTTTGTGAGCAATCACAGAGTTGCAAATTCTCAAAGCTGCTACTCAGAAACCTGTGCTCTTTAGCTTCCTTCAGCTTTCTTTTTCTTTATGGCTTGTGGGCTTATTCACACCTTCATAGAGTTTAAAAAATAACCTAGACCTGATTCCATGCTCTAAAACTTGAGCCAGACGTTGTTAATATTTTTATCAACACAGCTACTTTATTTCCTCTTAAAATCTGAGCTGGTCTCTGGAAAAAATGAAGCACCAACCCTGTGAAAGAAATGAACATTTGTTTGATATATGAATGTTTTCTTTTTTCTATATACTCTGAAGGATAATTTTAATGTCACTGTATACCTCCAAAGTAGTCTTTACTAAATGAGACATTGGTTTTTCTTTGATGTATCAGTGACATTTAGGCTTTGTTCATATAAATGATATTCTAAGTCTGTAATTCAGAAAATTATCTGCTATTCTAGAGACAAATAGGGGTCATTTACCCATCTCTAACTTCTTATTTATCTCTATTTTTTTGCTATGTATATATTTTCTCCCATTGCTAGAAAAAGATAAGATACTTTGACTATTTTATACTGAGAAGAAAAAAAAATAAAGCTTTTATTTAGGCCAAGAGTACATTTGGCATTTTACCTCATTTTCTTGTATCAGAAATTAAGTGCTCAGCCCTTTCCAGAGTAGACACTTTAGCCCCAGAAATGCTTAAAAATCACAGAATTATAGAATTTTTTAGTTTAAAAAAACCTCTAAGATCATTGAGTCCGACTGTTGACCCAGCACTGCCAAGTCCACAGCTAAAGCCAAGTCTGTAAATGCCACACCTACACACCCTTAAAATACCTTCAGGGATGGGGACTCCACCACTTCTCTGGGCAGCCTGTTCCAGCGCTTGACAACCCTTTTCATGAAGAAACTTTTCCTGAAATCCAATCTAGACCTCCTCTGGAACAACTTGAGGCCGTTTTCTCTTGTCCTATTGCCTGTTACTGGGAAGAAGAGAACAATCCCAGCCTGGCTACACCCTCCTTTCAGGTAGCTGTAGAGAATGATAGGGTCTCCCTGAAACTCTTTTTCTCCAGACTAAACAATCCCAGCTCTCTCAGCTGCTCCTCATAAGACTTGTGCTCCAGACCCTCCACCAGCTCCATTGCCCTTCCCTGGACATGCTCCAGCATCTCAATGTCTTTCTGGAATGAGAGGCCCAGAACTGAACACAGAATTCAAGGTGCAGAGTAAAGACAGAGTGCTGAGTGCTGAGGGATGATCACTACTCTGGTCCTGCTGGCCACACTATTTCTGATGAAAAGCAGGAGGCCATGGGCTTTCTTGGCCACACTGATGGCTTTTTTTCCCACCAGGCAGTTTTTCAGCTCCTCTGCCCCAAGCCTAGAGCACTGCCTGTTGTTCTTATGACCCAAATGCAGGACCCAGCACTTCTTGTTGAACCTCATAAAATTTGCCTCAGCCCATTGATCCAGCCCGTCCAGATCCCTTTGAAGAGCCTTTCTACTCTCCAGTAGATCAACATTCCCACCCAGCTTGGTGTCATCTGCAAACTGACTGAGGTTGCACTCCATCTCCCCATCCATAAAAATGTTCTAAAGATCTACAAAGATCTCCTCGTTTATAAAGCTGTAAAACAGAACTGGTCAAAACACTGAGTCCTGGGGGACACCACCTATGACTGGACACCAACTGGATGTAACTCCATTCACCACCACTCCCTGGGCCCAGCCATCCAGCCTGTTTCTTACTCAGCGAACAGTACACCTGTCCAAGAAATGAGCAGCCAGTGGAATGCTGTGGGATACAGTGACAAAGGCTTTACTAAAGTCTAGGCTCAAAAATGCCAAAGAATTTTATGTCTGTGGGAGCCAGAGAACCGAAGTGGTGTTTACGACCTACATACAGAAGTTGTTGGTATGTCTTTATTATGTATATATCATATTCTCATCTATTTTGGGAAATATCACAACAAAACCTCATTTCCATCTACCACAGGACAAAAAGATTTCACGACTGTTGGAAGAAAAATATATTTTCTAGGGGTTTTTTAATCAACCAAAGCAGAAAGGTAAGAAGTACAACACAGCAACACTCTTAGGTGATGTGCCTTGGCAAGGCTGCTCTGACATATTGCAACCATCTGCAAAGTCTCCATCAGCTCAACACAGACACACCTGGGATCTGTCAGAGAGTTGTGTCCAAGGGCTGGGCTTTGGGTAGTCACACTGTTTTATCTGATTGTTTTATCAGTTTTTGAAGAGGCTTGGAAGTCCCAAATCCCCATTATTCTCCCTCTTTGCCATACTCAATGAGATAAAGCTTCTTTCAACAAGAATCATTTCACCTTCCTTTCCTCTGTGAAGAATCCAGTGTATTTTTGAATGCTATAGAAACTATAGCACAGCAGCCACTTAGAGATGCTATCTTCTTTTTAGTTGCTTGCCAATCTTGTAGAGCAATCTTGTCTCTGAAGATTAATGTCTGAAATTGAAATATTTCTCAGTAATTTTAGTCTGGACAGGTCCTGGTTTTGTTAGACTCTTTTGTTTCAAGTTGCTAGATTATCACCTCTCCAGGCTCTATACAATTATTTTATTCTCTTGATTTATTACAGGGAGGGAATTCACATTGAATTCAGGCTGAGAAAAAATTTTTCTATAAATGTAATTTCATATTTTCATTTAATCTTCTGCTTCTTCTTTTCTCTTTCTCAGCTGTGGTTTTAAAAATAAGAGCTTGCAAACTCCCCAGTAGTCATTCAATGAAATCATAAGCCCTTTTTCTGTCAGAAGTCTGCTGCTGAGACACAGCTTAAATACTGCCTTTTGCTGCACAGATGAAAGGCAAGAATAGGAACTTGAAAAGAGAACTCAAAGACAATACAAACACCAATGATCTTTATAAAAGGTAAAGGGAATGAAAAACCAAAACCAGACACCTAGTAAAACAGTAAAGATATGCTATGGATTTAAACTAGACTTACCCCTTAAAGACAGAAGCCTCTGCAAATTACAAGGCTTTATTTCTCAGTCACCCAGCGAAGGAATATCTGTCTAAAGGATGGAGTTTAACTTTCCAGTCATAGCCAAGTGACACTTTCAGTTTGGCAGAGAAGGTGTGGAGCTGGACAGCATGAACAGGTTCTGTTTTGTAGGTATTTTTCTCCATAGCCCTGTGTGGGTAACTAAACTGGAATTAAAAAAGAAACAAACAAACAAACAAACAAACAAAACGTTATTTTATTTCATGGTGAAGATTTGTAGAACACAAAGAAATGTGGTCTTTTTTTATTTATAGCATTTTGATCCTTATATATTTATAATTTATAGTTTTATATTTATTAAGAGCCTTTTAATCTCTATAGTCTTTGGAGAGGGAAAGTTGTGGGTACAGCTCAGTTGATGGACTGACTAAAAAAAATCTGGCATTTGTTGAACACCAACAGAAGCTTCATCAGACATTTAAGTTTTCAAGTCCAAAATGTGTCCTTGTCAATTAAAATGTATTTCATGGACTCAGTCTTTTTTTTTTTTTTTTAATAGAACCATTAATACATTTACCCATTCTAATTACAGAACTCTCATTTCTATTCCTATTGATTTGAGCAACAATTTTCCCATCAGATTTAATGGTGCAGTACAAGACTACAAATTCTCATTAGAATTAAGTCCCCTGATGCAACAGCTTTTATAAATTTAGGTGGGTCAATGGTAGGCACAACACATGCAAGTTGCTAGGGTCACATATTTTCTTCCCAACAAAGCTGCATTTTTTGTGTTCCTCTGCTCAAAATTGTTCTACATATCTGATTTACACAGTTTTGCTGTGACTACTTTGTTACATCTTTTCAGGTCCTGAGTTAGTTTAGAAACAAATAAATTAAAAAAAACCATAATTCATTTACAGTGAGAGGTTTTCTCAAAATCTCCGATATGTGAATTGTAGCACTTAAACCTAAGCATCAAATAATTCCCTGGATATCAGTGAACATTTGTTTTAAGTGTGAAACGTATATTCCTTCAAGCATTCTATATACACCTTATTTTATACACCTGTTCTACTATATGCCTTAGTATTTGGGCTTGGTATACAACATTGCCTAATTAAGTCTACCACTTGCATTGTATCACCATGCTGATGGCACCACTGATTTTCAAAGAATCTCCAAATTGAAGTTATATATATTACTTGTATAGATTTATATTTATAAATATTCTTGATATTTTTGTTGACTGTTTATGATAATCTTGTACATCTCTGGGCATTCTTAAAGTCTTCCTTTTAGCCCAAGAAATAAAGTTGTTACATGTCTATTCATGCCTTTTTTTGTAGATACTATTACTATGATCTTTATGAACATTAACTCAACAGAATGCAGGGGAGGAGCAGATATGAAAGGCACACATCATCCAGAAAACATGTATGTACCTAGAGGTGTCTAAAAGACACAGTGGATTGAGCAATTTGCTTCAGGAATTCAGTGTTCAGTAGCTAAGGAGCTGCAAACTTGACTTTGCTAAAACCTAAAGGCAATTCATTAAAAAAAACACAAACACTAAAAATTTTTAAAACAATCCTTGAAAGAGGAAGAAGTTTCTAGGAAGTTTGAACTTATGCATATTAAAACAAAACAAAATGAAACAAAAAAAAACCACAGAAACTATTTTGAGAAAGAAACTCCTGGTATCTTATGCCAGTATCAAAGATTAGTAATTGACAATTGTCATCAATCTGTCATTGTCAGCAATTTGGATAAAAATTTCCAGGGAACCAATTTCTCCGTAGTGAAACAGAGGAACATATTGTCTTCTGTCTCCTGGAGAACCACATACTGGAAACCTTCAGAAAAAAATAAGACTGGGGGATCAGGCTGATCCAATATCATAATTTCTGAACCAGTATTGGAATTGCAGCTTGATCTCTGATAGTGAAATTTACAGAATAAATTGACTTTGGCAACTCAAGAAGGTCCTGTCCTTCCCCTCCTATTCCAAGTCTTTGGTGTCTTGTCCTTACTCACATTCAACACCCTGTGTTGAACAACTGGTTTTGCAGTCCATTCAGAAAACATCCAATTTATATTTGATTTTGTAGAGGACTGGACAAAATTAATTTCTGAATCCACTGTACCTTTTCAAATTTATAGAATAGTTTATGTTTGAAGGTACCTGTGGGTTTCTTCTTGTCCAATTTCCTACACATATAAGTTATTCTGCCAGAATTCATGCTTTTACAAATTTTCTGGAGAGATGTTGGACTTAGTACTACTGAGAGCTCCTATCTCTTTAAACAATTTTCCCTGTCAAGTTCATGTGGTGCATCACCTTTTCTTGAAGAGACGATGCAGAAAGAACATTAGTCTGAAATACTTCCAACATGTTCAGAGAATTTCTCAGTCACCCAGTGAAGTGTCTTGTGTCTCCAAACTCAGAGCTCTGTGAGCAAATTTCCTTCAAAGTTTTTTGCCACTTGGACTGAGTGCCCTAGATAGAGGATGAGATTGATTTCATCCCCACACGCCTTGAGCACCAGCATGGTAGCAAGGCCAAGTCAGATTTCTATTGACATACCTCCTCTGTATTCTGAAAAAATTAGCCCATGCTTGTCCCATGTCTAAATATCTGAGGTACTCTTTGCAAGCTTGTTAATGTAAATTGGGTTGCTTTGATGGGAATCTCATTAGCACCTGCTGCCCTTTGAAGTGCTAGCGCTTAGGAATTGTGGTCATCAAAACAACACAGAACCACTCTTTCTCCATTGTTCTGCATCCCCTATGCATCAGAGTAAAGTAAATGCAATATGAAACCAAATGCTGTCACTGGTTTCATCCCCTTAAGCTCATCCAGACAGATTGCTTTGCTTCATCTTGCTGTGCCCCTTCTTGATTTATGGGGAGCAAAATAGCGCAAGACTTTGACTAAAGATGCTCTTGCTGGGTGAATTAGTCTCTCAAGGCCATATTCTCATACTCTTTATGTAAATAGAAATCCAAAATTACCCTATGAATGTAAGTGAGATTGAAATACGCGGCTTCTTTTTGCCTCACTTTCTTCAGTGTATTTAATTCTAAAACTTCTTTATAATATGCAATGAAAGAATAATTCTGTTGTGTTCTTTTCCAGGCTCCATGCCATTGCTTCGATTTTCATGACAGTAGATGTTTTTTCCTTTTGATCAGATTATCCAACTACTTGTCTATTTCACCAGGGAAGGAGGCCCAGGACCAGCTGCCTGCAGCTAGGCTTTTCTCATCAATCTACATGGAAAACCTGCACTCGCAAACACAATAGCACACTGAGAGATGCTTGCACAAATGTAAATGATAACTAAAAGCATGATGCACTGAATAATAGCTTAAATAACACTTTATTGTTTGCTGTTGACTTGTGCAGCCTGTCTGTCTAGAGGAACATCAGTAGCAAACATGCCCGTTAGACTGATGGATGAAGAACTGTAGTGTTTTAGTGCCTTCTTGTGCTGATGCCTAGAAGTGCAGGTAAGTGAAACACTAGAATGAATTTCATTCTGCTCAGACATAATAAAGGAACTAACTCCTGCTGCATTTTTCAGCTCTTTGCTGATAATACCCAATAACAACCTAAAATTTCTCAGATAAATAGATTTTTTTTCTTCAGTGACAGAAAAGCATTTTAACTCAGTCAGCAGCCACTGTAATAGCTGGCTCAAAAAACCCAAACAAACCACTTTTATATTAAAAATGCCTGTGCTGAGAAAAGCTGTTGCCTTGAAAGGTGTGATGCTATGGGAATTGCTCTTAGTCCTTCAGAACCCACAAGTGCCTTGCTCAGAGTTGCACCCAGACAAAGTCAGTCACATGGAAAAGCCTCCCTTTGTTGCAAGCCGGATATTCAGGTCAGCGATGTTCATGAATAGAATTTAGGCAAACTTCATACCCACATAAAGAGTTGGAAGTGAGTTAGATGGACTAAGGAAAGGGGAGCTGAACTGAATGCACAATGTCATCACTTTGTTCCTAAAAAAGCAAAGGGCAGCACGATTTCCCTCAGTAGGCTCAGGATGCAGCACTTCATCCTCTCCCCTGGGCATAACCATGACAACTCCCAGCCTAGCTCCCTGCTTCCAGAGCAAGAACACAAACAAGGTCAAAGTCCCTCTAGCTTCATCTTCTTTTTGCCTGTCCAGATAACTGGGAAATGCAGAGAAGTTAGAGTTTTGCAGACTCATGCTTTCTCTGCAATATGAGAGCAAATCACTTCTTTCCTCAAATCCCTACCTTCTGGGCTCAGTATCCAGTCGTGTTTCACTCAAGGATATAGTCAAAAGGCTTAAGAAACAGAAGGCAAGTAAGATTACCAAATTCATTCTCTTTGTAACTTATTCTGAAATTTTCAGGCTACACATCAATAATGTCAAGAGTGTCACTGTTTGAGAATTGTTTACAGTCTGCAAAAGTACTTTTCTGCCTTTCTTATAGACTTTTCCATTTTCTCCTGAAATATGTTGCAGGGAGAAACAGTGGTGTTAAGATAACATACCTTTCTGAGGTATAAGTCTGCTACATACTGCATAAAATATAATGAACTGACTTATAGAAAAGAAAATACATACAGAATCTGGAAACATAGATCAAATGCATGGTCTGTTGATCCTGGAACTTGCTCAAAGAAAATCCCAGAGGAAATTCCAGCTCTTGAATAATTTTGAATGCAGTGGCATTTGGAAAAGTAGCTTGGTAACACTGATGTGTTGAAGATTGCTGAGACTCAATTACTTCACAGGCCTATATTTTCAAGATGTCCCTGACAGCTGTCAGCCCTGAACACTCAGCCTGAGAGCTAAGGTACAGGCTTGATTATTTCTACTTTGCACATTGTCGCCGTCAATAAAGATTGTCCCATGTGAATTACGTCCCCAGAGACACCTATGTCACCTCTGTGGCTTTGCACGGGTGCAGTTGATGGAGGCATTGGAAATGTTTCTTCTGTTGAGCCATGAGACTGAATGGGTCCTACAGCTCAATTTCCCTCCATATAGCCTCCCAGGACCACAAGAAACAAACAACAACAACAACAAAAAAAGCAGGAACACAGGATCAGGGGGTTTGATTTGGGGAAGCTTTTTAATTATTTCAATTAGCCAAGAAATCATTTATCTTTTCGTTAAAAAACAGTAAAGGGCATGAACTGCATTTCTGTGTGGTAAAATGAAACTATTTTTACAGATCCATCAAAAATGACTCTATATTAAATATCCTAAAATTTTCCTGCACAAGAAATAGTAATTTGTTCACAGAAGATAGATATAAAAGACATAATGCACATTTCCAAATCTAATTACTATTAAGTTCTCTACCAGTTTAGGATGTATTTCAGAAGATGTTTATAAAAAACCTTATTTTTAAAGGCTGCACTTATTTCATTGAGAGTATTCTGTCACTAGTTTTCCAACAGGCCTCCAGCAAGCTAATCAATTAAAGCCCCTTTGGAACAACAACTGCAACAAAAAGTCCCAATCCATTTGGGTCACTGTGTGAAATAAAAATGTCATTACTGTGGGAGTGCCTTTGTCCAAATGCAGAAATATGCTTCAGCCTGGAGCCAGTTTTCTGCAGGTCAAGATGTCAGCTGATGTCAGTTTGAAGCAAGGTATTTTATTTTGCAGTAAAATGGAAAGAGGAGATGCCAGTCCTCTTAACGGAATGATTCTCTTCTTGCTCCAAATAAAGGCCCAGCTACTGGCAATGCATTTCACCACTATTCACCCATATTCTTAAAATTTTCTTCAGTTCTGTTTTCCACCATGATAAGAAGTGGTTTCAAAAACTGGCCTCAATCAATCACATTTTTAAAAGATTCAGTGGAAGAAGTTCCTTTGTAGTTTTGATTCTCAACATGGACATATTTAGACTACTTTGAGGGTAACAAAGATAAATTAAGAACTTATTATTTCAGATGCATCTTTATACAAGATTATAGAAAAATTCAGAGGAGAAATAACATGTCTTCTGTTGCTTAGTATTGACCAAGATCATTCTTAGAAAAGTTTGCAGTAGCTTGCGCATCTTATTTATATAAATACATATATTTATATAAATGGCTACCTATTAACCAGGTATGAGCACTCTGTTAAATCTCACATTCCAACCCAGTAGAGGGCATTGTAAGTATATGCTCAAAAGCTAGTGTATTATGCAAAGCCAGAGATTTTCTACATCACCATATGAGTTGCTAATTACTTAGAAAGAAAAAGTACTGCTCTCCCTTCTATGACAGAGAGAGGCAGGCTATGGAGAAGGGCATGCACTGCTCTCCCTATATGTTGCAGTTACAACAGTAAACAATGGGTGCAGTTCAGCATCAGAGTAGACTTCCTGAATGTGGGATGTTTATCACTGGATGTCTCTAAGAACTGACTAGACAGATGTCTGTAAGGAATGGGTTAGGGATCCCCCTTGGGAACAGCATGGAATAAGCAAGCTCTTGAGATCCCTTGCAGCCATGTTTCCTATGACTGGTTCCAGTACTAAGTGGTTTCTCAGACATAACATAAATATTTCTTAAATAGGCATTTGATATTAGGGTGCAAAAGCCCAAAATAACCTCTACTCCTGGTTTTGGAAGAGAAATGCTATTACTTAATAACTGAACGAATATTACATTATAGAGACATCCATAAATAGGTGAAGAATAGTAATCATTTTAGAAATGGCATTTGATCTATGTGCACACTTAGGTCAATAGGGTCAGATTAAGTTTATGGTTACATGTGGCAATCAAGAAATGATTGCTAAGGAAAACAGAAAAGTACACAGCTAGGAAATGTATTAAAATTTGTTTCATTAAATGTTTTCCTTTTTAATCCTATTTCTGTAAAGTTCAAATTATATCTGGATGTTGATAAAAATTTTCAAAAGGAGGCAAGAAGGAGAATGTCTTATTATTATTCTTTCTTTCAACCTGTACTTGTCCGTGGGATTGCCCCAACCCAGGAGTAGTACCTTGCACATCTGAAAAAAAAAAGTTATTCTGTGCAGAATAATCTTAAAGAATCATCTGGAAGCATCACAATCAAACATCCAAAGCCAAAACTTAGCAGGGTGGAATGGTAATCAAAAGAGATATAAAACTCTATATGCTATACTTTAACCATTAAGTGAGTTTACACTCCTAAAGCAGAATTAGAAAGAATAGAGGAAAAATATATTTTGCGTTTAAGCCTGGGTAAAGTCCATTCTTCTGTTTTGTGTTCTTTTTCATTTGCTGATGTTCAGAGAGCCACAAATGCAGGCACAGTGGAAAAACAGGAGGATACCTGATGTCCAGAGTAAGAGAAAATGAACAAGTGGATAGGAGAAAGCAGAGGAAAAACAAAAAAAACAGCAGGAGATGGAAAGCACCAGGAAGTATCTGGGCTCACTTTAATTTACACCATTCTAGAAGGCCTTCAAGCCCCTGAGGGAAACAGTGAAAGGGATTCATTATAACAGGTATAGCTTATTAATCTAGCCTTGGAAGAAAAATTGATTTTTCTTAAAGAGGAAGGAAAAAGTGGTTTACAGAAAAATATCTCCATGGAATACAATTCACGCATGGAAATTATTGCTGCAGGCTATTCTATGGGAAAACTGTGCATGGAAAACAAAAGTTCTGTAAGAAAGATCAGCTTTGCAGCTTAGTCTGATATAGACAACACTGTGATAGTTACCGGTGTTTTTCTTCACACTATGAAGCATATAGTAATTATCAGCTACGTTTTTGAAGAAAATTATACATCACATGACATAATTATATACAAAATATTTGTGTTTTCCACCAAGGGAAGAGAATGTCAAGCTTAGAGGAACCTGGGATAAGAGTAGTAGAAGTAAGGTCTTTGCAATTTTTTTCTTTGTTTATCATTGAATGATAGAATGTTTAACATTGGAAGGGACCTTGAAGTTCCGACCAGGTTTCCCATGGGTAGCAACACCCTCCACTAGACTATGCCCAAAGCCCCATGCAGCCTGACCAGGAGCACTTAGAGGAATGGGGCATCCACAGCTTCTCTGGGCAGCCTGCTCCAGGCTCTGTATTGCAGAAAGTGGTGTTCGTCATAGATAAATAGTTTAATTATTTGGATGTGACCCTTCACTGTTCAGGCCATTCAAGGCAGTTATGTGTCCTGTTTTTAGACATATATATGTAGGAACCTAATCTGAATGAGTTCCGGTTCTCACACCAGTCCAGGAAAGGAGATAGGCAGAGATTCTCATTCAGTCCTAAAACTGGTGGCTAAAATACAAGCAGTGACTTTCAGGAGATGCTCTGGTTTCTCCAAAGACTATAGGGAGAGCTATAAGTATTTTAGTTCAGATAATGAACCTCTAGGCAGTTACAGAATCAAAGAATGGGTCAGGCTGGAAGGGACCACAGTGGGTCATCTGGTCCAACCTTCCTGCTCAAGCAGGGTCATCCCAGAGCACATGGTACAGGATTGTGTCCAGATGGTTCTTGAATATCTCCAGTGGGGAAGACTCCACAACCTCTCTGGACAATCTGTTCCAGTGCTCAGTCACCCACACAGTAAAGTTCTTCCTCCTGTTGCCTCTTGTCCTATTGCTTGGCACCACTGAGTAGAGCCTGGAAACATCCTCTTGACACCATTCTTTCAGATATTTATAGACACTGATGAATTCTTCTCTCGGTTGTCTCTTCTCCAGGCTGATTTCCCTCAGCCTTTCCTTGTAAGAGAGGTGCTCCAGTCCCTTCATCATCTTCATTGCCCTCTGCTGAACCTGCTCCAGGAGCTCCATGTCTCTCCTGTCCTGAGGAGCCCAGAACTGGACACAGCACTCCAGATGAGGCCTCACCAGAGCTGAGCAGAGGGACAGGATCACTTCCCTCAACCTGTTGGCAATGGTCTTCCTAATGCACCCAGGATACCATTGGCCTTCTTGGCCACCAGGACACATTGCTGGCTCATGGACAGCTTGGTGTTCACCAGGACTCCCAGGTCCTTCTGTGCAGAGCTGCTTCCCAGCAGGTCAGCCCCCAGCCTGTGCTGGTGCCTGGGGTTATTCCTCCCCAGGGGCAGATCCCTGCGTTTGCCTTTGCTGAAATTCAGACGGTTCTTCTCTGCCTCTCTCTCCAGCCTGTCAAAGTCCTTCTGAAGGGCTGCACAGCACTCTGGGGTATTGGCCACTCTGCCCAGCTTTGTGTTCCCAGCAAACTCTCTGAGGAGGCATCTGTCCCTTTGTCCAAGCCATTGATATTCATTGAATTCAAGTTAAGCAGTACTGTGCCCATTATGGAACATTGTGGGACACCATTATTGACAGACCCCCAACTAGGCCCTGTGCCACTGATTGTGACCTTCTGGGATCTGCTGTGCTTTCAGTCAGTTCTTAATCCACCCCACTGACCACTCATCCAGTCCACACTTCCTGAGTTGGCTGGTCAGGATATTGAGAGAGTGTCGAAAGCCTTGCTGAAGTCAAGGTAGACAATATCCACTGCTCTCCTTTCATCCACCCAGGTGGTTGTTTCATTGTAGAAGAAAATTGTTCATCAAGTATGATTTACATTTAGTGAATCCATGCTGACTGCTCCTGATCCCTGTCTTGTCCTTCAAGTGGATAGAGACAGCCTCTAGAATGAGGGACTCCATCACCTTTCCAGAGACTGAGGTGAGGCTGACTGGACAGTAGTTCTCTGGGTCCTCCTTCTTTTCCTCTTTGAAGACCAGAATGACATTTGCTTTGTTCCATTCCTCAGGCACTTCTCCTGACTGCCACAACCTTTCAAAGATGATTGTGAGTGGCCTCAGTATAGTGTCTACCAACTCTCCTAACACTTGTGGATGCATCTCATCAGGGCCTGCAGACTTGCGGATGTCAGCTTTGGCTAGGTGTTCTCTAACCCAATCCTCCTGGACCAGGGGAATCTTCCTTCCAACATTCCTTTACCCTGGTCTTCTGGGTCAGAGATTCCAGAGAGCTGGTATTGTCAGTGAAGAACAATGAAAAGAAAGGCATTCAATAGCTCTGCCTTCCCTGCATCCTATGTTACCAGGGTCCTCCTCCATTTAGTAATGGGTCCATGTAATCCTTCCTTTTCCTCTTGTTACTGATGTATTTGAGAAAGCCCTTCTTGTTGTCCTTGACATCTTTGGCCCGATTTAAATCCAGAGAGGCCTTAGCCTTCATTGTCTCATTTCTACTTGCTCTGACTGCCTCTCTATATTCATTCCAAGTGGCCTGACCCTGCTTCCATCTCCTGTGTGTTTTTTGTTTATGCCTGGGTAGTGACAGGAGTTCTTTATTCATCTTGTCCCCTTTGCCCAATTTCTTGCTCATCAGGATGCAACATTCTTGAACCTAAAGAAGTGACTCTTGGATATCAACATACTCTCTTGGACCTTTTTTCCTTGCAGCGCCTATTCCCATAGGATTATTCCAAGAAAAATTAAATAATTAAATAGAACTAAATTTGATTTCCAATTAAATGAAGATTAATCACTCCTTTAAGGTCACATCCTCCTCAGCCACTGAATTCAATTTGATATATTTATTATAATATATAATGCTATGTATCTATATAAAATACATATATTATACATACAGCTATACTATATATATATATATACACTATATAGCAGTTCCATTAAGAGAGAGCTCCAACTCTAGCACAGTGACATTTCATCTACTGTGTAAAAATCAGGGAGGTTCAGGTGCTGAGGCAAAAGAAGATACTTCATGTGGCTGTGCACATGTGCACCAACACCCGCTCGAGTTCTATGCAGAAAACAAGGCAACCTTGAATTTACTGCTCTCCTTGCAAGGATACTCAGTTGAAGATGGTTGTCTTGATTTTCACCATGACTCTAAGAGTGTGGTAATCCCAATTAATATGGGGAAAGGAATATTGCCTCATCTACAATTCATGTCATGACAATGACAAACAAAGGGATGACTTGTCTGTGGTGCCACTTCCTAATGCATGTAGCAGCTGAGACATATTCAATAGATATGATACTTTCAGAAGCTGATCCTGCTTCTGCCTGATTCTGAGTTCCTAAATATGGTCATGCAACATTTTGTTGCATCTGTGAGCACAAATATCTAATGATAATCATAATGATGATAGTGATAATGGTAATGATAATCAGCCATACTGCCCTTTCCAAAGAGCCAAGTCCCACTTGTCAAAGCACTTAAAAATTTTGCTGAACATGTAGTCAACTAATGCTTCTGAAAAGTTTCTGATATTCTACGGGCTTTAAATGACCCCTATTCCATTCACTTTTGAACACAGTGTCCCAATAGGACTACCTAATCGTAAAAGGAAGAGAGACGTAGAAAAAGGAGAGGGGTAAAAATTTGAAATTTAGCTCGGTCACAATTTGAATGTAGATCTGTCCCTGGATTAAAATTGGTCATTTATTTAAAAAAAAAAAAAATTAACAAATCAAAAACCTTATCAAGCAGAATAACCATTGTAACATACCTCTGTTTCTCTCAGGAGAATGAGAAATATCACATTGATTGAAGTCTTTCACTCTGTCTCAAGGATAACACTCACAGGAACCTTTTATTGGTTTTTAGTTAATTAATTTTAGTTAATTAATCAGAATTTAGTTAATTAACCACTGAGGACCAGAAACCAAAAAAAATAAGGTCCTTTGAAATCTTCTAGGAATTTGATTTTGCTCATTTTATACAAAAGGTAACAAAGCATCATGAGAACGGCAGCATATAGGAGTGCATTACACCGTAAGGAAAGGGGTTAATATATGAGCAGAATGAGAGTTAAAGTGGTTTCAGCTGAGCCTACTTACTGATCCACTCGAAAAAAAGTAGCTTTTAATGCTTTTTGAGTTAATTTTCACTCAGCTTTAGTTGTAGCTTTGCTCAGCTTTGTAAGACACTTGAACAATTAGAGATAAATTTTATAAAAATACGCTTGCCTTCCTTGGAAAAATGCTGCTGTTGTTACTTGAAAGAACCTCTACACACTTAACTCCTCTTGAAAATCCCAGTGGGTACATATCTGCATATTTTCATACTCAGATACTTGTGTGAACTTGCAGCATAACTGAATTTTCCTAAGCTGAAGAAACTTTTTTTAAAGGGGCAGACTATAAGTATTAAGTGCTCCCCTTGAATCATTAATTATTTTTATTCGCTGTCTTGTCCAGGTCCTCCCATTCTTTTCTGCCTTCTGGCTTAATATTTAAAAATTGTTAAGCAATTTTTGCTGATTTAGAGGAAAACAGGCTTGTACAATAGTGATGATCCTTAGAAGATTTCATTCTAGAATACCAGGAAAGCTTTGGCACTACATGTACATATTTCTATAAATGAAAGCTGTACAGAGGTAATTTGTAAGTCCCTACAACAATGTTTCATGTGACCCAAAAGAAAACCTTTTAAATTCTGGTCATTACAGCTACTGATTCAGGAGCCAAATAAACATCTTGTATTTGGTGAAGTAAGATAATTTTCATAGTCTCAATACCTAAGGAATTCTTCCGTGGGACCCATTAAAAAAACTTTCCCAATATTTAAGAGTATCAGAGGGAGACCACGTCAAGAGCACTTAGAAATCTTGGTGAACCTCTGTAAGGTAACCTGGGCTGGATTTCAAGAGCATCTTCATTGTGTTTATAGCTGAGGACTTGCTGAGATCGTCAGAGCATTATAAATACCCTATGATACAGTTTTATAGCATAAAAAACACTCTATGAAATTGTTTTAATTGACACATTCCATTACTTTAACATGCTCAGTTAGAAGTGATTGTGTTGCAATTTCTTACAGACTTTTTCTAACCAGGCAACTCCTTTCAGAGTTGTTACAAATGCAAATAGCTGATCCTATCTGCCTCAAATTCGGCTAAGAAACTTTAGCCTGAAATATTTTCTTTTTAGATGGTAATAAACTAAGGAGTCTTATGTTTCTGTGGCAATTGTTAATGACTGTGAATATGTTGTGTTACACAGTTAAGTGTTAAATTGTGCATGAGTTTTGTTAAATACTTGAGTTACTATCTCAATTTTTATTTTCTTTTCCACATAAAATGTATATTTTAGATTTGTTTTGTTTTTTAACAGATAAATTTCCATTTATTTCTATGACTAAGTGCTTCATGTATTGAAATACACAGTCATTTTCATAATTCTGGTGGCATTAACATCACTTCTTGAGAAAATAAATTTCAGAAAGCAGTTTGAAAGAGATGACTTTCCACTAAACAATTATTTTTCTAGAATTTTGAAATAAACTTACTGTGAGAATTCATCTGCTTGTCTGATGATAGCAATTAAGTCAATGTGAGTCACATGAGAAAAAAAAAAGTTTATAATTTGTAAGGATAATGGCCTGAAACTCTGGAGAGAGACATTTTCCCATGTAGCATGGAGTTATATTTATAATAGTAGGCTTAAAATTTTCTAAAGAACTGGCCCAGAACTTTGGTAATTATAAATACTGATTTTTTCAGTAGGTCTTAGAAGAAAAGCAAATTCCAAAGATTTGGAAGAAAAACAATGTTGTTCCAATAACTGGGAAGTATAAATAGAAATTATCTGCCTAGTGATGGGTCTTTCAGTCTGATTTTGTTCATGAAAATAAAATGGAACTGTTCAATCTGGACTCAGTTAATAATAAAGGTCAGCATGTCCATCAATGTGGTTCATTTAAAAAAATTTACAAGTTTTTATTATACCAATTAATTTCCAAGAAAAGGGGTTAGAAATCTTATCTCTGTGTTTAGTAGTGATGTGGCTGAAATACAGTTGCTGTCCTCATCTTTTGTCAGTTGTACTGCAAGGAAAGAATTTTGCTACATTGGGAGAAACTTATAAAAGATCTACAAAGATGGTTAAAGGACTGTGAAACAAACATTTTCACCAAGGATTAAGAAAAGATGGAATTAGGACAGGTAATAATATCACAGAGTAAAATTACCTACGGGCATTTAATAATAATATCTTAAAATCACTGGCAATAAATAATTGTAATAGCAGAATGAGATATAGCAAAGCTTGGTGACTGGGTGAAGAGGAAGCTAGAGAAATGCACAAAAGTGCAAAAAAGAAGGTATCAAAAAATCTTTGAGTAGTTGTATTCTATTATTCATCACAGTAATTTATCCATAAAATACATGTGTTCTAATTGAAAACATATTAGTTACAGTTTATGCATTGATTTAATCTCATGAAAGGCAGCAACATATTGTGGCTTTATCAACTAAGTCAACGAGAGTTCCCAAGTATCCCAACTAGTGTTGGATAGGGTCTACTCAGGAAGTAAACTGTGTTGCATAAGAAAGGATGGAACTAAATAAAATGTATTTCACTTTCTCATTTATAAAATACACATTTGTATCCTAGCTCCTGTTTTACAATCACCAGCTCTATGATAATACTTTGTGTTTGCATAGGCCTTGACACGAAAGCACTGATGTTTGCCCCATTTAGAACCACTACATGCTCCCCTGAAGGTAGTAGGTGACTGTCTGATCTATTGAATGACCCATTTGGCCCACCAGATTGATTTTATTGATAAACCATCCTCTTGCCCAATAGTCATCATTATGCTGAAACCATATAGGGCAGTGCATATCTTTTATAAATTTATAAATAAATACATCTTTATTATAAATTTATTTGTGCATTATTCTTATCATTGCAGGCGACAGAGATTTAGAAGGTTAAATTCTATTTTCAAAAGTCCTTTACATGCTAATCGTCAAAGAAATTTAAGTCTCTAAGAGTCATTAATATGACAGAAATATCATGCAGTAAATATCACTAGTTAGTAAATGAAATATCAGACATCACTGCTGAGAATACAACTGGGCGACCTGAATCACCAAGTATGTAGAAACCATTTGATTTTCAACATAATAGCAAGTGTTTACATATGAAGTGCCTGATTCTCCAGTAACAGTAACTTGTCTTTAAACTATTCTTTAAACTGTAGAAAAGTTTAGCATTCCATAAAGTTTGTGAACTTTTTTTACTAAAACTTAAGGATCAGAGTCAGGTCGAAATAGCAAAGACATTTCTGTGTGATCTCATGAAGAACCATGGTTTTTACATACCTGTAAGAAACCAGTGTTTATAATTATCAAATCCCCTATTAGACAGATGTGCAGTGTGGTAGTCTCATTTTTTCCAAGTAGGAATTACACCCTCTTCTAAGTAACTTGCTGGTCTTCTCAGTCCCGCTTCTCAATACCAACCAGCAAAGGCTGTACTCTGATGTCCTTATCATTAGATTTGCATTTTAAGTATACTTGATAGCACTGCAGAGAAACTGCCTGAGGACCATAGGAGAGTCCTTATCATCGATAAACTCATTATATTTAGCATTAAAAGACATATTGATTAACTTCTAGAAAAATAAAGGAACAAATAAAAGAAGTTCTGGTACTGTCGACTGGATTACTATCATAATGAGAATTATTTTCAGAGACAGAACAACACTGCCTTAAGAGAAGCAGTTTCACTGCTGATTTTACGTCTGTGGGTATACGCTGTTACCATCAGCTTACAGAGGGTATGTGAGGCACCCACAGCCCTTCACCGGAGCGCTCCTCTGATAAAGCAGTCTTCCAGAGAACAGAGACTGTAAATTGTTGTTTGTGTAAAATTGTGCAGAGCTCCACTGAAAGGAGAAACTCAGCATGCTCAGGTAACCTATCAGTGCTCCTGCCCTTGATTCCATGAACTTCCATTCAGGTCTTTGGAATCAGAGTTTGTAGGGAGGCATTCAGTCCAGTAATGCTTTTTTGGCCTGATGGGATTAATGATAATGGGGGCCTGAGAGTGAGAGCCCCATTACTGCAAAATGTTCGAGGCTTCAGAAGTTTTGTGCATATTACATCAGCATGAAAGTAAAGCCNAAAAAAAAAAAAAGAATCATAGTGATGACTCCATTTATGATCAAAAAGCTCTTTTTTTTCATGCAAGTTTTCTTCTTTCCCCTGTGAACAGACTGGAGATTATATGCTGAACTGCAAAGGAGTTTTCCCCTGGATAAAAACCAGCGTCTCTAAAGACATCTTTTTTTTTTCAGTAGAAAAATGTTTAATGATAAAAAAATAACATTTTCTGAAGGTGTTTGCTTGTTCACTTGATGAATTAGGCAATAGTCTAAGGTACTTGGATAGCACAGAGCCCTAGATATGTCATGACTCTAATTGATATGTCATGACTCTAATTGGCTAAAACATAAAAATGTATGTGGAATTTGGCTGCAAGGTTATGTTTGTAATGGCTTCATAGGTAAAACAATATTAAATACATCTCTCTTTTTGGACTACCAATAGCATTCCAGACTGTCTGTCTTGCAATTCATTTTCAAAATTCCCAGTGGTAAAAACCTCAAATGGGATCCCTCAACTCTGTTTGGAGATACTCTTATTTACCTGAAAATACTTCATTAGAGCTGTTAGATTTGTCATGTGTTTCTTTTTCCTCATCTGCTTCCTTAAAATAGCCTGCTTTGATTGGAAGTGACTGACAAATACAAATGAACTGGGTTTGTTGTTGTCATAATTTAACCCCAGATGGCAACTGAAAACCATGTAGTTGCTTATGCACACTCGCTCCAGGTGGGACAGAAAGGACAATTGGGGAAAAAAAAAAAGGTAAAACATATGCATTGAGATGAGAGCAGTTTAAGAACTGAAATAAAATAAAATATAAGAATAATAGTAATCAAGCTCAGGTCATATACATATTCAAAATTAACATATATACTCTCAGATTGTTGAAAATATGTAGCAATATATGTATGGTAATTTGCAGTAATAATTTGGTAAAGAGGTGAAATTCAGTTTAAAAGGAAGACATTTGAAAATATATTTAGGTTGCTTTTGTCAGAAGAAGTCAACCTTCAGGGAAGTTGGATCTTTCAGCAAGAAGAAAATTTGCTCTGAAATTTCTGCTCTCACAGAAATCAAATTAATGCCTATTATTTCTTTTTCCCATCCTATGTAATGTCATTACCACAATCTTTTCTACTGCATTGGTAAAATCTTTCTAGTAAACTGATAATTTTCCATGCTATTCTGAACAACAATAAAAATATGTGTGATAAACCTTTGTACTGAATTGATCGGAAATTCATAATATAAATAATTGGATTTTAATTAGTTCTTTCAATAGTCTGTTTCTGAAATTTGCTGCAGATAATCAGCCACTATACTAATGTAGACCAGCAATAATTAACATTCAGCTTTCTGGCATTAATCGCCGGAATCATGGCTTGCTTCCTAGTATTTAGGGCAGTCCTTGAAAATAATGTGATAAAGCACTCAAGAGTGTTCAACCAATTAACGTGCTTGGATGAGTGAGCTTTCCAAGCCATCTGATTTTAAAAGTGGGTGCCTCATGCTGTGGGATATTGTCTCTGCTGAATTTCCGAAACAGTGTTCCATTAAATAATGGGGCTGGAGAGGAAAACTGGAATCAGAATACATTAACCTGAAATGAAAGTCTGTTAGCTGGTCAAAGAAAACGGATGCCACTTAAAAAAAAAAAAAAAAAAAAGGAAAAAAGTGGGGGTGGAAAAAAGTAGTGTCTGGTAGAAAAGGGTCAAGTTGTACTTGTGAATTTTTCATTCCATTCCAAAAGCCAGATTTGCATTATGACAGCAAGCATATAATGGGTAGGTAAACCATGGTTATGTTACTATGAGAATTAACCTTTCAGAATGTTTTGTGGAATCAAGAGTTACACTCTCTATGTTTTGCTTATGATTTAAGAGGTTCAGCAGTCTCTGAATGCAGTGGTGTTCTTAACATTTATTAAAAAGATTCACATTTCATTGAAAAAATATCCCATAAGTCTTAGGAAAAATGCCAACATTTTCACAAGATCTAAAAGCAGCTGAAAATTCCTTTTGGTTAATACATGTCATTAAATAAACAAATTAGCTGTGTTTTCTGTGTCGGCTAAATTTGCACACAGCAGTCTAAAAAATATACCTGTTATTCAAAGTCATGCTGTTAAGCAGAACCTGCAAATTATGATCTGTTTATTCTCAGGCTGTTTTTATCTAATGTATTAGCAAAGTGTCTGATTTATATATTTGAGTTTGTTAAGTTTATAATCTACTAATAATATGGTACTTAACTAGAAAAATCTCAATTAAAACACAATTTTAGATTTTTTTTCCTGAACTTCTTGAGAATTGTTAATCTATGCTTTAATAGGGGGAAATGAGATCTATAGTATATTATTAGAAAAAATGATGATATCTAGATGATAGAAAAAGATCATTTATGTCTATGTTTTCTATGTTACATCTGAAAAATAGTTAGATGTATGGAACTGTGAACTTCATCATTATGTCCCACCCATACTCATTTTCATGCAAAGAAAATGTGAGTACACTCTGGGGAGAGGAGCCACTGCAGAACATCTTGAAAATTACATCTGAACACAAGCCTATAGGCTCATCCATGGAGAGGAATTTTTTTTGTCTATGCTGATAAATGAGAAGTTTCAGGATCACTCCAATAATACTGTAGCTAAAAGCCCCAATATGCTTGCTCCATTTTCAGTGTTAGTATTTCTCTCAATCTTTCTGCCTCTAATATGACATCTGAATTTCAAGGACTGTCTTTAAAGTTGCACAAGTGCCTGTTAGACTGGCTTCATCTTGTGGAAATCGCACAATACACAAGCCCAGGAGGCCGAAGTTGTATTCCCCAAATGCAAACACACAGCTGAGTATTGGTAGTTCTCACTATGACTATTGTATCCACCATTGAATTGAATTAGCTGCACATTTTCCTTAAAAAACAAAATAAACCCAAACAAGCAAACAAAAGCCAATCCAAAACAAAAAAAAACACAAAAAACCCCAAAAACAACCAAAACGAAAAAAAACAAAAGCAAAACAAAAAACCACAAAACAAAACAACAAAAAACCTCCAACAATCCCCCCCAAAAAAACCCACCCCACAAAACAAAAATCAGAAACAAACCAAACCAAACCAAACCAAAAAAAAACCAAAACAAAAAGGTAAAACTGATTAGAAGAAATGACTGTGAGGAGCTAGGATGTGAGATGACTACATAAGTTCTTTCAATAGACTTTGCTCTTTCAGAGGTAAGCTCAGAGATGGGGAAGGTCACTTTTAGCTCCTAAAAACCTCACTAGCTGCTGTGAAAAATAATAGAGATTAAAATGCCAAGGAGCTCCCTGAGATGTAGGAGAGCAAGGAAAATTTGCTGAACATTTCCTACATCCTGAAGATCAAATCTCTCAAGAAGATACCACACAACAAATGGCAGGCAGCAATGCAGAGAAACAAGAAAAAAACCCCAAACCCAGCGAACCAAACAAGCAAGAAACCAACCAAATGCACAAACAAAAAAAAACCCAACAAAAAAGAATTTCCTTCCAAGAACTATAGAAAACAAACTCAGGAGATGTGTAAAGCTAAAGATTTCTGCAGTAATTCTAGCTTCCTGAAATATGCTGTGATTTGCCACACACATCCTCATCAAAGGAATCCAAAAGAAGATTTCTTCCTGGAGGTAGAAATCCAGTCCTCCTGCCTTCATTATGATCCGTGTGGAAAATTTTTCTGCATTTGAAAATAGAATTGAATGGTTTAAGACGTTAATGCTCTTTCCTAAGCCCTTTTTGTGCTCACAGTCCTGCAGACCAAGGGGGGTAGGTGGTATGATGCTTCTTCAGCTCCAACATAGTTCTCATTAATTTCTGTCCCTTGTGTGCACTTGTGAAAAAGAGAAACACATGGGTCTGCTTTCCTACTTTAATCATCCCAATCAAGTAATTCCTTTGATCAACTTCACAAATCGCAGTACATTGCATATTCTACAGCAAATAAGAGAAGGGTGTGCTGTAGATTGATATTCAAATGGCACATAAAAGATCTGGAGCACAGATCAAAGAGGAGAATGTTGTGTTTGGGCTTGTCAGTTGTGTTGTACTGTATTACTTATGTCTTTGGTTAACAAGGGTTCTGAAAACAGGCTGGGTCAATGAGCTGCTAGGGGAAAACTCACTTTCTGTTGGCTATGCAGAGAGCTATCATGCCAACCTTTTATTGACTCTGTTTTCTGATTTGATCACAAAACAGCTGAAGAGGAATGAGAATATGTATCCACACAAGGAACATCTAAAACCTTTGCTGTGCTTTGGGTCACACAACCTCATTTTTCAGCCCATTAAGTCCTTATATATAGCTTCCATTATCATGGTGCTTATATATGGCTTCCATTATCATGCTCTCTCTGGCGAGACATGAAAGTTCTGCTATCCCCTTCACAGATGGGAGACCTGAGTATCTAAAGCTTAAGATCAACACTGAGTTTCTTTTGCCAAATTCTCTCTACAAGATATGCTATGCCCTGCAAGGACCACGCATCAACTCCCATTCTGCACTCTGGACACACACATCAGCAAAACCATTCCTATCAGTTGTCAGTTAGCAATTAGCCCTTTTTTATCTCTCTGAAAATTAATAGCATGGCCCTACTGTTCGGTTCTGTTCCTTCCAAAGCACTTCAAGACTTCATTTATGCATGTAAGTATTGAGTTTTTCAGGTTGGTTTTGTTTTATTTTTAATTATTATTATTATTGTGGTGGGAGTGAATTAAGCATTATTTTTTGTTTGTTTTTCCTTAACAAACACAGAATCACAGAATGGGTGAGATTGAAAGGGACCACAGTGGATCATCTGGTCCAACCTCCCTGCTCAAGCGGGGTCATCCTAGAACACATGGCACAGGATTGCATCCAGATGGCTCCTGAATGTCTCCAGCGGGGAAGACTGCACCACCTCTCTGAACAATCTGTTCCAGTGCTCAGTCACCCACACAGAAAAGTTCTTCCTCATATTCAGGTAGAACTTCCTGTGCAGCAGTTTCTGTCTGTTGCCTCTTGTTCTTTTGCTTGGCACCACCGAGTAGAGCCTGGAAACATCCTCTTACCACCATTCTTTCAGATATTTATAGACACTAATGAATTCTTCTCTCGGTTGTCTTTTTTCCAGGCTGAACAGGTTGAGTTAGCTCAGCCTTTCCTTGTAAGAGAGGTGCTCCAGTCCCTTCATCATCTTCACTGCCCTCTGCTAGACCTGCTCCAGGAGCTCCATGTCTCTCTTGTGCTGAGGATCCCAACACTGGACACAGCACTCCAGATGAGGCCTCAGCAGGGCTGAGCAGAGGGACAGGATCACCTCCCTCAACCTGCTGGCAGTGCTCTTCCTAATGCACCCAGGATATCATTGGCCTTCTTGGCCACCAGGACACACTGCTGGCTCACGGACAGCTTGGTGTCCACCAGGACCCCCAGGTCCTTCTCTGCAGAGCTGCTTCCCAGCAGGTCAGCCCCCAGCCTGTGCTGGTGCCTGGGGTTATTCCTTCCCTGGGGCAGGAACCTGCATTTGTCTTTGCTGAACTTCAGACAGTTCTTTTCTGCCCCTTTCTCCAGCCTGTCAAAGTCCTTCTGAAGGGCTGCACAGCACTCTGGGGTATCGGCCACTCCTCACAGCTTTGTGTCATCAGCAAACTCCCTGAGGAGGCATCTGTCCCATTGTCCAAGTCACTGACTAATAAGTTAAGCAAACATGTGCACAGTATTGAACCCTGAGGAACACCACTATTGACAGGCATCCAACTAGACCCTGTGCCACAGATTGTGACCCTCTGGGATTTTCTGTGTTTTATTTCTCAGAAATCCTGTGCTTTCTTCCTCTTTTATTTATATTTTAAAATTTACTGGCACAGATCTTCCACTCATATATGTAAAATTAACCATCTAAAACAGCCCATTTGCCTAAAAGTAAGCATATGCAAAACTCTTTGCAGAATCATAGCTTCAGTGTGCACATCATAAATCTGGAGAGGGCTGCCTGTGGCTCCAGCCAGGCAGCTATACAAATGGCTGGCAAATAAGGAGCCATCAGACACTTCCCTTTCCTTGCTGTTTAGGAGTGGTCTACATCCCAAGGCACATACCTATTCAGTAAAAGAGAAACGCAGGCACTTCTTCCTGTGCTTCTGTTTCTCAGATTGAGATTTGGGAACGCTTACAGTGGGACAAGTAACTTATGCCAAGTCACAGTGGTTATTTGCATTGTGATCATCAGGGTGCAAGGCAGGACTGGATGGTGATTCTCAGAATTAAATACTCTCTTTTTTTTGGAGTACTCAGTAAAGAATGAATAGCTAATTAGTAATTTGCTTTGGTGTTGTACGGTCAATGTAACTACCCTTAGATTTGTCGTTTCATTCAGTTGGGAGGAATTAAGCTAAAATAATGTGCAAAAAAGCCTTGTGGGTTTTTTTGGGTTTTTTTCTTCCCTAATCCATTTCAAAGCCTTGAGCTCTTACACAGGGCCTTTTGGCATATCTGAATGCTTTTGTCTGGTTAGCTCTCAGAGAATGATTTCATGGGGGTATCCTTTATACTGGGGTTCATATGCTGGTAGCAAGATGTGTCCTTGTTGGGCTTTGTATTTGCTGATGATTGAGTAAATGCTTGTGAAGGTGAGATACCAGCATGCTCGTCACATTTTACTAAGCATATTTCCATATTTCACTAAGGCTTTGTAAGTACTTGGTACAGAAACAGCTCTGTTTATTGGAGGTGCTTGTTCCCCAGCCTCCTGGGACTGTGCCCAGTTGCAATCACAGCAGTGTTAGAGCAGTTCCTTCCTGTCCCTTTGATGTAGCATTTGCTTTTTAAATTCCTGCTGCTTTCACTCATTTTTCTCAGTCTGCTTTTTGGCTTGATTTCTGAAGGTACTGGGGCTCTTTCAGGGACAAAGCTATAATAGGGAGCGCATGTTTCTCCCACCTCAATGTTTTGTTAACTCATAGTGTAAAGCTTGAGCTATTTAATAGCTCAAACAACCTCTGCAAGGACTGCAGAGAGCTGCAAGGACTATATCAAATACAGCATTCACTACATAATGCTTAGGAGAAGTCAGCTCTAATAACCAAGAAACCAAACCCTGTTTATTTCCCAGTTTCTCTCCTTACTCCTTCAAATTACTGCAGGGGTTTAAAGAGTTTAGGGCTCTGGAGGGGGCACTTGGTGCTTGCAGGATGAAACTATTAGAGGCTGACTGTCTTGCAGCAAAAAGTGTAAGAACATCACTATTAGAAAAACTGAACGGGCTCTTGTATTCACTTTCATGGTCCAAGAAGACCAAGGCGCAGATGGCAAATCTGACATCAACATCAAATCTAAATAGGTTATAAAACATTTTGATTTAGACTGTCCAAGGTGTTTTATGTAATTACAAAGCTTGCTTTTACAATTTTTTACCATAAAATTGGCAGAGGTCTTATAGCTCAACATATGGATGTTAGAGAGCAACTGGCGTTTTTCTCTCCGTATACAGAAGGAGAATGAAGATATAAAAGCCAAACTGAAAGCAGAAGGTGTTGAACCTAGTTTTTTTTTCCCTGAAGTTAGTGTGGCTAAAATCTAGCAAAATATGTACTCCAAGTATACCTGGTATACCTGCAGGGATTTATTTTCCTTTAGACAACTCTTTTAAACCAACTTTTCTTCTTTTTTTACAAACACAGCATGTGAAAGCTCAGGATTTCACAAACAAATCTACTGTAAATTAACAGTGGGATTGAAAGAAACTGTAAGTGTTGTTTAATGGACTCATCACTCTTATTGTTCTTTATGTGAGCAGTGTTATCTCTTCATTCTTGGTTAAGCAACTTACATTAATATTTTAAAATGGAAACAACACTCATTTCCTTTCAACACGTCCTACCTTCATAAGATCAAGGTCCCAGTCCTACTCCAATGAAGTCTGGTAGGAAGAGGCTCCAAGTTAATTTTAGGAACTGTCAGACAAATTTTGGCCTCAGTTAGACCCTATGGACTTCTGTGGGAGTAAGTGGGTGGCATAAGAAGCAGAATTACTCTGTTGTCCTTTCCTATTCATACTGTGCCAATCATCACAGCATCTGAACGCTTTCCCAAATTAAGACTAAACAAAGAAGACTAATGTCTCTGTCATGTGAAATTTCCTCTCTGTTCCACCCCCACAGAGAAAAGTTATGTGAATGCTGTGTAGGAGGGATGTTGTGATAATCACACAAACAAAAAAGGTAAGTGTATATTATTAAAAAAAAAGGAAAAAAACCAGCAGACATGCTTATTTACTGCCTGTTGGGAAAGAAAAGCTTACATAAATGAGCTTTATAACTGAACCAGAAAGGCTCCTAGTTTATTGATACACTCTTCTTTGAAACAGATTTCCAAATTCCAGACCTGGTTTTCACTCACTGTAAACTTTCAGTAATGAACACTGTGGTCAAAATGGGAAGTCTAACAATGTGGACCTAACAGTGGAAAGTATCATTATTACACACTGAAAAGAAAAAAATAAATGTAAGGGACATCTTATAATAATTTGAATTATTCACTAAAATCTACAGTGATAATGTTTATTTTTATTTAGGAAATTACAAAGGATAATCATGGATCCATAGGACAGAGAAATTCCGCAGCACCAGTTCATTTTGGGGGCCACCAATATCAACACAGATGAAAATCTTGTCAGTGATATTTCAAGCCATCCATCCCAATACTTAGGCTTACATAACCTTAGCTCCAAATCTTCTGATGATGCTAATTTACCCTGTGTTAATTAATCCCCTAGTTTCAATGTTCCTGTGAATCCATTGATTGATAGGGTGCTTGCAGAAATTTTGCAGGTTCAAGCGACAACATCCCACAAAAAGGAGAAGACAATGCACAGACCAGGACATACTCCAGGCCAATGCACATTACCAATCAGATAATCTTGCTGCTGCACTAAATGTGAAAAATGCTGGAAAATTCAAATAGAACCTAATCTAACACTTAGTCATACTGAAATGGCATTGCCTTTGCTAGGCAGAAAGCAGAGATGCTACGAAGTTCCTAGAGAGAATTAAAACAGTGCTTTCCCTAGGTACAAACTCTGCATTCTATCAGGTTTCTGTGACCACACTGAACTCGTAAGTGCTGGGTATCCTGATTTCAGCAGTTACATCTCTTTCTCCATAAGACAAGTACTGAGGTGCACAACTGTCAGTCCTGATGGTCTATGCTGGTAGCTCCTTGTGTTGGTTTCAGCTGAGATAGAGCTGATTTTCTTCATAATATGGGGCTATGATTTGGATTTTTGCTGAACACAGACTGTTAATAATATGTAGATGTTTTTTGTTATTGCTGAGCAGGGCTTACACAGAGACCAAGACTTTTCTGCTTTCATACTGCCACATTGGAGAGGAAGTTGGGGGTGCATGGGAGGTTGGAAGGAGACACAGCCAGGACAGGCGACCCCAACTGACCAAAGGGATATTCCAGACCATATTACATCATCCTCAGAATATAAAGGGGAGGGAAGAAGGAGGAAGGGTGGGACCTTTGGAGCAGTGGCGTTTGTTTTCCCAAGTCACTGTTACACATGATGCAGCCCTGCCTTTCTGGAGATGTCTGAACACCTGCCTGCCCATGGGAAGCAGTGAATCAATGCCTTGTTTTGCTCTGCTTGTTGTGAGTGGCCTTGGCTTTCCCTATTAAACTGTCTTTATTTCAACCTATGAACCTGTAGCTTTTATCCCCCTGATTCTCTCCCTGATACTGCTGGTGGGGGAGTGAGTGAGGGGCTGCCTGGGGCTTGGCTCCTGGCTGAAGCTAATCCATGACAGTCCTTTGCACAGAAATGTTAAGCTCTCTGCCATCAGCAAACTTTGGTCCTCAGCTTTTTTCCTCTCCTTTTTTCCCATCTCATCAGCAAAATTACCCCACTCCTACAATTGTATTTCTTGTGTGTTGATCAGGTTGTTATTCTCTTAAATTGGATGTTCTCAACCCTTGCCTTTTTATTTATTTCAAAATGCAAACTTCATTTCCAATTCCAACACAATAGTTCTACACCAAAGCCCAGGGGAGCTCTGAGTGGGTAAGGAATAAAATACCAGATTCACTTTAGACATACATATTTTATAAAGAAATCACATACAATAGCCTTTGGTTTCACAGTCAGGATTTTTTTATATTCTCCTATATTTAGACTTGCTCCATCCCTGGAGCTGTTCAAGGCCAGGTTTGATGGGCCTCTAAACAACCCGATCTAGTGAAAAGTGTCATTGACCACGGCAAGGGAGTTGGAACAAGAAGATCTTCAAGGTCCCTTCCAGCTCATGATTCTATGATTTGACTCACAGCAAATTAATAGATGGGGTTAAGAGTTTGGTAATTAAATTAACTTCCCTGCAATTTTCTGTATGCACAAACAGATTACCTGGTGCAGAGATTCTTACAAATGATAGTCCAGCTGTCAGCATCACCAGAAAAGTCAGACACCTTTCCTTGTATTAAGTTTCGTAATAGGATATGATCTAAAAACCTCTAAAAGATGCTGATGAAGAAATCCCTCCCAAGCCTGGTCAGAGCTGAGGAGGTGGGATTTATCATGAATCAGATGAGGTCTGGAAGGCACACGTGAGCAAATCTCAGGCACAAAAGCAGACTTATAAAGCAGTTTTCTCAATCTTGTGTAACTGAACTAGATCTTCTACTCGGTGGTGAAGCAGAATTGAATTTGGCGATTGACTCCCAGACTGAGCTTGTAGAACTGAAAGGACAACTTTATCCAAGATCTGAATTTATAAAGGGCTATTAAAAGAATGACCTGGATAGTTGCCTGAGCAATTTTTTCATCAAAATGATTTCACAGAAAGCCCACAGCACCAAAGGCATTGTGTGTCTCTGCATGCATGTGCAATACCATTTGTATTATTTTCTCCTACAGCGAGTGATTATGAATGTCTCTCAGAGGCTGCTACTGCATGTAACACTGTGACAAACAGAGCAGAAATCATTTTTAAAATACACAGGCACTGCTTATACTCCTCTTTTCTTACTCTTATTGCCTCTTATTGGAAATATCAATCCTCTACTAAAAAAAAAAGATTTTATTGTTCATTGTTGGTTTGCAGGGGTTTTGTTGTTTTGTTTTACTTTGTTTTGTTTTGTTTTTTAAGGTTGTATACCAAAGGCCCCTTTCTTGCATTATGTTCTTATCCATTAGGGATTTATATGAAAAAGAAATGTTTTCATATTACTGGCTATGGGACCTAAATGTCCTGTGAACTTCATCTTGATCTAAATCAAAACAGCACTGCTGTTCAATGAATTCTATTAAATTTGGTGGAGTTGTTTTTTAATTCATAGTCTTTTAATTGAGATCAAACTATGACCAGGATTTTTATAAAATGGTAAATGAATTAGAGGAACCAATTTAAGATGTTTCTAGAAGGTCAGCATTACAGAAATTCAAGAGCCGACAATGCTTCTTCCCTGTCCTCTCTCTAAAAATGAGAGGCTTTGGGGTGTCTTGGGTTGTTAAGTCAAAATAATGAATAATTTCTGAAATATGATTTTTTTTAATGTTGGCAACTTTATCTATCTGCCTTTGACAGCACATCAATAATGAGAAATACCTGGATCTTATAAATAACAGTTGGTCAGTATAAAAAAGGGTCTGCAGTTTAAGGTGCTTTGATGTTATTTCTTTTTATATCCTTTGATTTGATTCATAAAGTGGTAGTTAGGAATTCTTTGTAGTATTCCTTAGCTCAGCTATATTTCCAGATGCTTTCCCTCCACTGTAGCTCTGATTATATCTTGGGAACAGTCTTTTTTGATTAAAGGGTGCCAGTTTTAAACATCCATTTTTCAGGCTTAGTTTGCTGTTCCGGTTCTGGTCTGTTGCCTTCTGGTCTGTGACAAGAATTGGTCGCAAAAAAAAAAAAAAATCATTCTCAAAAAAACTCTCTTTCCTCTTGTTTCTTCTGTCTAAAGTATTTTATTTGGCAATATCAGCCACGTGTCATTTTTCGAATTATTAGACTTCAGAGAGATTTACCAAACAAAGTACTGATCTTTAAAAGCTTGATTTTTACACTTGCAAAGAGTGATGCTATCCACAGCACATTTATAGTTCTATCTTCTTAGCTTTGAGACAAACTAGAGTTGAAAAGATGTTGGGTTTCATCGTGGGGAAGAAGAAAGGTGGTGAGCAGATTTTGACTTCATACAAATTTCCCAGAATTTATCAATTATCTTTTATTATAGAAGATATCATCAAACCTAATTTACCACACTATCATTCTGAATTGTGTTAAATGAAACAGAGTTTCTCAGGATTTACTGTAATATGGCCTAAATTAGGTTCTAGCCAACAGTTTCAAAAGGGAGAGAAGGTTTTGGCTGATTTCATTTTAGGAGCTCGCAGCGATTTTTTCAAAAAAAAAATAGAGTGTGAGTTCACATTTCTCTATACAATGTTATTGGGTCATGTTTATGGATTAGGTTCATCAAACTGCACAATATTAAACAACTGAAACAATGGCAAGCTCTTTCCCTTTTTTTAAAGTGCAGTAGGCATATGTGTTAGAAAATAAAGATGGAGTCTTCCTTAAGAGAAATGACATATTAATTCTAAACCAGGGTGATAGAAGAAGAAAATAAATACAGGAAATTTTTGAGGGAGGGAGGCTAAAGAAGAAGTAATGAACTGATGTGGCTGTCTGGTTTTACCTTCAGAATTGCTTTATCATTTTAAAATAAATAAAGACCAGTCTAAAAGTCTTTAAATAAATAAAGACTTATACAGAAGTCTACTTAGGGAAGTGAGTTTTGACAGATACATAATAACCATATTTGAGAAATAAGCATGTATGGGAGTAACCTCATAAAGCCTGTTGGCTTCCAGTCAGGTGCTCAGGTCATTGAAACACAATGACAAATTTGGGTGGCAAATTTACAAGTCTTCTTATAATTTGCATTGATGTTGTAATTATGATATACTCAAATATAAATGCTTTTGGTTCTGCAAGTAAAGCAAAGACCTTCTCCTTTATGGCTTAAATGCACCGTAAGTTTAGGACATAAAATATTACTTAAAAAATTAAGAATGAAGTCTTCAGGACTTTGTATCACCAAAAATGATACATAGCTGAAATAAAGGACCACTTCCTTTTCTTGTTAGTGAGAGTGCAGTTCCCACTCTTCCAGAGTCACAAAGCCAGAGGTCCATAAGATTGCAAGAGTAATAGAAGAAACAAAAAACTAAAAAAGTCCAAATGGAGCCATAAAAAGGCCATTTTGCACAAACCAGCATATTTTCTAATTAATTCTTTACAAATCACTGGCTTTACACCCATTCCCTATTTTTCACCCACAAATTTCCAAAGGAATTAGGGATGCTGTTGGTCCAAACCTGATGCAGTTTACAACAGTGATGCTGGGCAAGGAAAGCTTGGTATAAGTCATTACTTATCAGCTTGGGATTGCCCCACAAAGTGACTGTGGGAAAAGAGGAAACAGAACACATCCTACATACTCTAACACCTGCAACTGAGAGAAGAAACTAAATTGGGAAAAGCAAGCTATATAAAAGCATTCAGAATTTATGCTAATTTTGGACTGAGTGTCGCAAAACTGCACGGGCACTGGGATGTTTTCAAAAAATTTTAGATGGTCTTTAATAGGAAAGTTTGAAAAGCACTGTTCTCTGATCAGCTGCATATGTCACTTGCAGGTCAACACCATTAGATTGTTCTGTGAGAAGGATGTTGAGGTAAAAAATGTCCTGAACTCTCAGCATTTGGATAAAGCCATTTGTTTTCAGACTAAACAGTAAATTTATCATGTAAGAAAATCCATCAGGGAGACTGTCTCTTGATTTTCAGGAAAGTATTTCCGAAGTCAGGAAATTGCCTCTAAGTTTCCAGTGTCCTGCAGAAGACTTAAATTGGAAAAAAAATAAAAGGTTGATAACTGCAATGAAAGCCACAGTGCTTGCACATGGCATAGCCTTTCTGTGAGGGGGATTAAACTTACTGAAACTATTCTTGCTCAAGTAGGTGGAAAACATATTTGGGTTCTACCTGTGACCTCTCACCAGGTCAAATCCATGCCCACCTACAAAGTCTGTTGTTGGCTAGCTAACCTGTGGGTTGTATCCTAAGGTCAATGAAGTTATTGATTTGTAAGGACTGATAGAGTTTGCTTTCATAAATTTTCATTAGAAGGTTATTTTCAAATAGAAAGTGTTGCTTTTTTATTATGCAAAGTCAAAGTTTTCTGACTAGGGCCGTAGCCGGTTCACTGTTCTTGCATCATATAGAAATTTTGACATGACACTTTTTCAAATATTCAGACAAGTGATCAGACACAGCCAAAACCAATTAATTAAGAAAATTACACAAGAAGAGCTTCAAATTTTCTTGTGATGGTCAGACTAATGTACTTGCAGTACATTTTGAGGCCATTTGACCCGGTTTTATAAAAATGCTACAATCGCTTTTGTCAGTCTTAATTGATAAGTTCTTAAAACACACTAAATTATCTGAAAGTATTTGTGTAAGTGCTTACAAGACAGAGAATTAAGTTCATATTTCTGTTTATTATTGGCTTGAAGAGGGGATACCCCAAAAGGATGTGTTACAGAATACATGAGGCATTCCTCACAAGGACAATTTAATGATATTTGCCTATTCTCTTGGCTATATCTGCTAATGCTACTTACCGAAGCCTTGGACTTACCTAAGTCCACCTTGTGTGGACTCTCTGTGGCTGCATACCACTTTACTTCAAAAAAGTTTCATTTTATACATCACAAAGAAGAAAAAGCAAGCACTGACCAGAGAACGGTGTCTACAAGGTTGTTTATGTGCAAATAAAAATACCATTAGAAAGATCTGACATCGTCTAAAGAGGAGTGTGTTAGAAGTAACCTACTGTGTCGAATCATATAATTAAATTATTTGCCCCCACGTGAAGGGCTCTAAGTCCACAGGTAGAGCACAGTGGCGAGGGCCCGGAGAGGGAGAACTCTGCCTCCATCTCTTGGTGATTGAGAGGAAGGGCAGCCAGAGGAGACTTTCTCATCTGGATTCCTCGTTGATCCAAAAGCCAGGTGAACAGATGCTTGAAGGGGGAGGACAGCTGTGCTATGACACACAAGGAAGCACGAGTAGAGATTCCTTCATGTAAGCTTGTCTCCCAGAGTCTTCCCACCACTGCTGTGGGACCCACCATAACTGCAGCCAGAGGTTCTGGTGCTGATCCAAGAAGAAAGGAAGAAGGTGTCTAGTTTGTGGTAAGGAATTTTTTCAAATTACTATCAGATTCTGATTCCCAGTCATTAAAACCCAAATGAATTTGGCAGGATTCTTCAATATGCAGTGACAAAGAGGGAATCAAGAACAGGGAAATGCCTTTGCAATGGGATATGGCATTTATTGCTGAAGCCAACAAGGTTGGCAGCAGAAGGACCAAAGCTGAATCCTTGTTGCGGTGCTGAGGGCTGCAGCTGCAGATGATAAGCCCAGGAGACTTCCCAGCTGCCTGGAACCGAGGCTACCGCATGTGTCTGGAGATGGTGGGAACACACAAACCCCTGGCACCAGCCTGTGACTGGCATCAGAGCCAGGTGGGAAAGTTGCCTCTCTGATGCTGCTTGGCTCTGGGCTGAGTTAAAGAACTCCTGTCAAACACAGTGGGGATGAGTGACAGGGTGATACACCACCCACAGCAGAGGAAGCTGCTCACCCTGCTCCTTTGGCCATACAATAAAACTGCTGAGGCTGAGAGCTGTAAAACCTGCCTTACAGGGTGCTGAGGAAAGGGAAAGTCTCAGCCAGAGATCAGACCCTCACTGCCTTGCCACCAGCTGCATAGCATAGGCAGAAATATACAGGATTAAAGCCACATGAATTTCAAAAGCTTCATCTTAAACAACTTTTAAAGATATACCATGACCCTTTATTTCCATAACATAAATCATTGCTATGGTATTTCATAGTTTTTCTCCTTGAAAAAAAGTTCTTAGTCCTCTCAGAAACTCCAGGTGGTTACTTATATGTGCTCCCAATCCGAAGTCTTGCTGTTGCTACCAACTTACAAGGAGGAATTAAATATATTTCAAAAATAACAATTTTTAAAAATGGGGTCATTTAATTACTAGACACAAAATTCTTTTTTTCACATTATATTGAACACATTGCCTGTACTTACAATAGAGAACAGATACCACCCAAACTCCCAAAATAAGATAACCAATTTTATTGCAACACATCTACCTTGTTCTACATTTAGTTACAATTCTCCACTTGAAATATTTGCCTTTTTTAAGAGGCGTGCTTGTATTCACCCATATTCTGTGAAGTGCTCAGAGGTTTTAAGTCAAACCATACCATTTTGAATTTCAGCAGTATAAGCTCCCATAGCCACTCTCGTGCTATGAGGTGGAGGGGGTTTGGGGCTTTTTAACTGCTATTATTTGCACTCTGACCTTTAGCTTCAACTTAACTGAGATTTTCATGGAAACATGAAGTAGACCAACTAAGTAGAAACAATATATAAAGCGCAAGTCTTTGTGATTTCATTTTACCTCAGAAAAATATATGACATTATAAACTAAGTAAAACACAATGATAATTACAAAATCCTACTTGAGAAAGCAATCAATATGCTATTCTTATAAAACTTCTTAAATATAGAATTGCCACTAAATCTCTATATAAGTCTCATTTACTGAGAACATGCATGTGCTTAAAGGCTTTCTTGACTCAGGATCAATTTTTAAAAGTAATTATTTACTGAGAAAAAACAAAGTTTTAGGGACATCACATGATAATCCCATAACTTTTAAGGGTAGGGATGATATCATGAATGTCAACGTTAAAAAGAAACATTGAAGAGTTTGTGGATCAGCACGCTAAATAAAAACTAGTATTTCATTGTTTAACCTTAATCTTGATAATTTATTGTGAATTTGTCAAGATTCATAACCTTGGGATTATCAATCACGAGAAACAGACACGTTCCAAATACTTCATATCAAATGTCATTTCTTGAGAGATACAAGTGGGGTTTATGACTCCTAGTCTTAAAATCTTACTATTGGTCCTTTCTGTTCAGTGCCACTTAAAGACCAGGAATGTTTTGCAGCAGAGTACAAAGATCACCTGGTTACTAAAGCAAATCTCCATCTCCTGCTTCTGTGCAATGAAACATTTTAAAATATATTCACTCTAGCTGCTAAAGAAAGGGAATGAAAAACATTTAGCTCTAGGAATGGTGCTAGGAATCTTTGCCTAGCTTGCGATGAAAGAATGTATTTGATGAAATGGTAAAATGAAATGGTTCTACTGAGCTGTGATCAAGAGACCACCAGGGCAGCTCAAGCCCATCTGAAGCCATCTCACAAGCACTAGAGCTATAGTCCAGTTTGGTTTAGTGGCAGTGACATTTTTCTTCTGAGTCAACAGACTTTTGGTTTTTGGTGGCTGTTGGCACATAAAACCAGCCTTTGAAACACTGATTGCTCAGCCAAAGTTAACACAAACAGCTGTAAAACAAGATGTCATTATCTCTGGGTCTCGCTCTGAGTAAGCTACAAGAGCAGAGCCATCTGTAAAGAGCAGTTCTTTAATAAGGGGATTTCTGAAGCCTTTGTTTCTGCATACAAACAAGCCAAATTATAAATGTCGCTTGGGGAAATCTGAAAGTGGACTCAGAGACAGACTCAGTGTTTGTTCAATTTGCTGCTACTGCAAGAAAACAATATCCCTACCACTGAGATGCTGTAGCTCTAATCATATTTTACAAGCCAGATTTCCATGCAAAGAGCCATGGAAGATGATCACTTCTTTGACTCATTTACTTTGGGATAAAGAAGAGTTAGGTCAGGGAGTTGGTGGTAGTTTGTTTTTTTAAAATTTTCATGGGTTTATGTATAGCAGCACAGAAAGGTCTATCTAGTTCTTTAAATGCATCTTAATAGTGTCAAATAACATTAGACAGCTTGACAGATATTAAAAGAACATGCCTGATAAAGAACCACAGTATTGCACAGACATAGCTCAGAAAGATTCAAGATTCACTTTTTTGCATGAAGCACACCATAAATACACATAAATACATCTCTGTAACTGCAGGACATTTTGCTGACCCATTTCCCAGCTGACACTACAAATATAAGTGCCTTTAAGATGTTACAGTACTGCTGCTTAGAAAGAAAAAGTATGTATATGATTTTTGTTTCAAACACATTTTAAATATTTCATTTGTATCACACTGAAGTCATGCTGAGGCCACAAAAGAAGATCATGACTTTGTGATCAATATTAGGTCTTCAACTATTGAGTTGTTTTAACGTTAGCTTTCGATTTCTTTTATGTTGAAGATACGCAGGGAATACTATTAACTGACTGTAATCTTGAAGAGTTCATGACCATGGCAAGTTTTAAGTGCCTGGATTTCTACAGGTAGAATGTGAAGTTGACTGAAATTATAGTGCCAACTAACACTTGTGTAGACTTAATACTGCAAAATAAGGGACCTAGCTTCATGCCCATTAAATTCAATAGGAATTCTACCGACATTTAACCTCAGAATGTTGAAGTAAAATGATTTTATTAGATTTATTTGGACTCTTTGTTCCAGAGGGCCTTCTCAAGTACATGTTTTTATAGATCTTCACAAGTTGTTTTATAATACATTTCTCCATCCATTTCTCTTTTTTTCAAAAGACAATGACTATTATTTAGAAAAACAATGCAAACAGGTTTTAATTTAAAAAAAAAAAAAGTATGCATGGTAATAAGGAAACCATTTGGGTTAAGAAATGCAGAGAAGCATGGAACAAAACACATAAACCAGGGAAAGAGGATAGAAAGGCCTGGAAGAAAAATTCATTGAGAGCAATTGCAGGGCTCTGAAATAGGCACAAGGATTAGGCAGTGACCAGAGCAGAGCAGCTGAACAGCTATTGAAAGGAAGTGGATTTATAAACAGGAGTGCAAGAAACAACAAGGAATGGCTTCAGTGCAGGAAACTATGGTAAATAGAAATGGCTGGGCTTGTTCAGAGCTGTGAGAAGCATTAAGAGAGTAATAAAAAGCTTTTATTCATTTAACAAAGTCCTTTATTCGTTTAAACATTTTAAGCATAGCATTTTCAAACTTGTAGAATTTGGTATTTTTCTGATATATGGATAAAATTATTTTCTTCCAATCCTACCCATTACTCAGTCTCCCTTTTGAGTTGAACGTCTCTCTGTAGCTACTAAATCTGTAGGAGAAGATACTTGCTTTGACTGGTTTCATAGTTTTTGTCAGAGTGGAACTGTCTTCCTAATATTAAGCAGGTATGAAGGCTCACAGTCTTTACTGTGAAGTCATTAAGCTTCAACATATCAGTTTAAAGTTAAACAACTCTTAAGATTATTTCCTAAATTTGGAGGCTTTTCCTAATTGAGGCCTTAGAATAGCACTGGTGCTCTTTAAAGCTGTGAAAAGATGTTCAAGAAATATTTTAAGCATTACAATTAACTAATAAAACCACTGTTAATGCTTCATAGATACATTTTATCCTTTATAATACTTTTTTGAGCACTGTTTCTAAAGATAGGGAATATAACTTAGATTTCCATAAAGACTTTCAAACTGCCATGCCAATAATCGTTGGTAATCCATCAGGGTTGTGGCTTCCAGTTCAAGGACTTCTCCACAAGGATCAAGATCAGAGGAAAAGAGAAGTCATGGTTTTATAGGGAGAGACTTTTAGGGAGATTAACACTGACTTTAGCCCTTGTGAGATTCAGAATTTGAAGCTTCTATCCCAGAAGACAAAAAGTAATCCAGACAACCATGGCTGCTACTGTCATGTTTTAAATTAGTTGTGTTTTGAATACAGATTCCCAAGAACTGAGCTGGTTTTGATGTGCCTATGCTCTTACAGCTCTCATGTAAGCTAGCCCTTCTGGACTGCTTTCAATCCTTTTAATTTCAGCCCTACTAACATATGTGTGATTTTGGCTTCAGTTTTTGTAGCACTCCACTTTGGGCTTTGGGTGGGATACACAGGTGTGTTGACCGGTTTTGCAAAGAGGATTGATACACATTGTTGGCAAGGCACAGAACCACCTTAATGCAGCCTTGTGCCTTTTTGTACCATCTTGCCAGACTGTTTTAGTGGAGTTGTAAATACAGTAACGCATTTTCTCCTGAGATATTAACATTTCTGGATTCATGGCATGATTTGACAGGATCCAGATGCCAAATATGTATTTTTCCAGTGCTGTTGCCTGGAGACATATTGGGCTCCAGATTTCTAAGGTGCAGTAGGAAACCTAAACAACGTTCTCTATTGAACCAAGATTTGGAAACTGGAGTTTGACAAGATGGGAGAAACTAACTGGCAAGACCTGGCGGGATTCAGGATTCAGAGTCAGATTTTCAGAGCATCCTGGTCTTGATTGTCACAGTTGACACCAACAGATCCATGCAGATCCACACTGGTTCTTTATTCAGAAATTTATTCTTCAGGTGCCCAACATCAAAAAGTTACTTGGCCACTAAATCCCTGCCTCTCCCTTGGCTTCAGAGGAGAATGAAGCGTTGGACAGTGGTTTATACACTTTTATTTTTTAAAATCTATTTGGACATACCTATGTGAGGACCAAAATAAAAACAAAACCGGAGCCCAGCACCGCTAGCCTTTCAGCACGGCGGCGTGCTGCTCCCGCCGTCGCACGCTGCAGCCCACGAGCGGGGATGCTGCCGCTCCGCCGCCCGCGGAGACCCCCGGCCCCGGCTGCCGGGGGAGTGTCCCTGCGGCCCGCGGTGGCGCCCGGCCGAGCAGCCCGGGGCAGCGAGCGGCGGTGCGGGGCCGGGGCGGGCCGTGACTCACCCGCCGGGGCCAAGCGGGGAACTCCCGCTGCCGCCGGGCTCCGCCGCCGCTGGCAGAGCGCATGTGCGGGAGCTCCCTGCTCCGCGCTGCTCCTCGCACCCTCCCGCCCTCCCTCCCTCTCTGCCGCCCTCCCTCCC
>VWZT01001583.1:64854-76188 GCA_013397055.1 Pachycephala philippinensis
CGGGGATGCGGTGCCGCTGCCCGGCGCCCGAGACCCGCCGTGTGCTGCTCCTGCGGGGCTGCGCCTCTCCTCGGGATGAAACCGCCCGCAATTAAGAACGCCGAGGTTGCCTCGCTTGCTCGGCTGCCAACCTAACATTCGTCTCTATCTCTTCGTGTTGATTTAGAAGGAAACCTTACTGGTGCTGTCAGGCTTAGAAACGACAGAGGTGAAATTTATGGTTTTCGGTATTCGGTTTCATTTCTGTATCTGGATTTTCTGTATCTGGATTGTCATAGGTTTGCAGCCAGATGCTTTTGCAAAATGGATGGAATCTGAAATACCCTGCTAGGTCAATATAACTTACATACTGTCTGGCAATACTATTATGGGTAACAGGTGAAAAATAGCTTCCTACAAATGTAATATTCATGCATTACAAATGTGGGGAGTTCTATAAAGGAAGTTGATTGTTTTTCACATCAGTGGATGCTAGTGTCATCATCCTTACATAAATCACTGGGGAATTTTCCTGTGGTACAAGCCATTTAGGCAAACAAACTATTTAACCTTTATAGAGAAACAGTGTTTCACACTGTTATCACTGTTATCAAATACATATTTTTATTCTAGCTCATACCCAGAAAAAGCAAAGTCCTAATAAATGATACATGAGCCCCACCCCAGTAAGTTTATGGCCTAAGACGCAAATGCTATGATACACACAAGTACTTGCCTCCCTGAAATAACGTGAGCATTAAAGCATTTAAATGCCTTTATCCATCAGGGCCTTAGATCCTTTTAAGTAGCCAAAATAAGAACATAATTTAATTTAAAAAATACGATCAAATAAATTGCTATAGTGAGTTGAACATCTAGTCCAATATCCTGGCTCTGACTACAGTCATTAGCAGATGCTGAAGGGAGAAAAACGTAAGAAGCAGGACTGGCATACAGGGATCTTTTCCTGGTATATCCTTTCAAGTTTCAGCAATATGTAGAACATGGATTTCTTAAACTGGAGTTGGCTCCCAGACCATCATATTTAATAAACTTTGAGTTTCCCTGCTCCTTTTTTTTACAATCTGTTTATGCTTTGGTCTCAACCCTATTCTGTGGGAATGAGCACCATAATTTAATTATGATTTGCGTGAAGAAGTACTTCCTTTTGTTTGCTATGAACCTGCTGCCTGATAATTTCACTCAGTGCTCCTTAGCTTTCATATGTGACGAGGAGCACATACTGTGTCTGTGTAAGGTGCCACGAGTGTCCACTCTCACCAGAGCAGGCACAGCACTGGCAGGTCAGGTCCCTTCATTTTACTGATCACCAAGCTGAGAGGCCTGCCTAGGAGTGTAAAGCTGCACTCAGCCCTCGGTCTTTATGTTGAAATCTACAGATAAGAATAGTTATTCTTCTTCTTGTTATGCAACATGGACACTTATGCACAAAGAATTGCCCTGAACCCATGAACTCATTTCAAGAAGGCCACTGAAAAGCTGTCTGTTGAAAAATACTCCCTGCGCTATTGATTTGAATTGAAATCTGACTGACAGCTTGGTGAAAAATTTCCTATCCCAATGCAGTTTTCTACCTACTCTGAAAAGAAGATGAACTATTTTATTCTTAACTGCAATTTCTATTTTTAACAAGTATATTAAATGCAAAATGCAAGCTATATGTCAAGGGACATATATCTATATGAACTCTGTATGTTTGAAGTAGCATCATTTTCTATTTGTTCTGTGTAATGTTCATTATAAGAATGTACATATTGAACAACATGCATAGTTTCAAAAGTAAAGTTTAAATGTCCCATAAAATGTAGCTGATTTGTAAGGAGCTATGACATAAGCTCTACTTCACAACAGTACTCCTGGGTTCAGTCCTACTTGAGGAGGTATTGATCAGACCAACATTGCAGAAAACTTCCCTGATCTCACTGGTAGCCCCACTTTGATTTTATCATAAGAATAATAAAGGAATAAGAGACCAGAGGACTACAAAAACACAACCCGGACCCAAAGACCCAGAAGTTCTCACAGTTTGAAATCGGCAGCAGTCACAACTTGGAGCACAACACAATCCACAGCAGAACGTGATGAAGTAGGGAAGGGTAGAAACCCATGAGCTGTGAAATTCTCCACCAAAAATAAAATGCTAGAAACCTCAGATGCGTTAATCCCCATCTCCCAAAAGACTAAAAGAAGGAGAGGCTGAGTGGTATTGTTATGGGGGCAGGATAGGAGGAATGTCAGCCAGTCTCAGACATGATTTTCCACTCACAAGTGGCATGTATGTGTCTGTGTGTGTATATGTGGCAAAACATGTATATGTAGACATATATATACGGTATATACATTTTTCTTCACTAAAAATACATTATCTTAAATAAATTTTACAATCCTAGTACCTTTAAATAAGCACTTTCTCACTTGTATGCTCCACATGCATGCCTTTAAGGATGAACATACAGAGATTTTTATGGATATGCCAGAAGTGTACTAAGTGAAACAGTATTAGGTCCTATAGAGATGTTCATTACAGTTCCATTAGCTCCCTCCTGATCCTGTCTTCATGATGCCAGGGATTTATTTTGCACTCGTACCAAGGTTTCAGCTTTTTTAGTGAAAAATATATCCCCACCATACTAGTAGGGCTTATTCTGTGAATAAAGAATGAGTTTTCTAAGAACATAAAATTCATGTGCTAATTGGCTTGAGCTAAAATTAGTAAAAAACTAAATCCTTCATGAAATTTAGCATTTCTGTTGACATACCCTTTGTTCTAAGTAGTCTTTATAATGAAATAATGCAATCAAACTTTCCATAGCGTTAATTAATGAAAAGCTTGTGCATGGGGTATAAAAACAAATGACTAGATTAAGTTGTAATTAAGTATCTATTCGTGGTTATAGCTAATGGCTATGGCTATACAGGCTGTAAGTAGAGTTGTGTGGATAGTTTGGCTGTGGACTCCTGGGGGTCCACTGAATCCTCCAAAGAAGCCCAGCCCTTCAGCTTGGCGCCTCTGCAGGTCTTGGCTACAGAGGGTCTGAGGTAGGGAGCTGCATGCACATCTCACTCCGATTCTCTGGAAAGTTAACCATTTCAGAGAGCTCTTTTCTACAGAGATTTTGTGTCTCTACTTGAAGTGGTGTGTTTGCTCTCAAAAGGTTTTCCTTGGCATTGCTGCTGTCTCTAGCATGCACAGAGGGAACAGCCAAGCAGTGTGACTGTGGCAGGGACCTCGGGGAATGCTTAAAGCACACAAACAGATGAACTCAGGGTCTGCACTGCTCCTCCTGCCCAGCCACCATGTAACCTGTGCCTCGACCAACCAACATAGGGGCTTGATTCCCTAGTGTGCTTATCTGATTTGCACTGCTCCAGTGATGCAAAATAGATGTAAACTCAATTTAGATTACTTGTGTGCTTTGAAAAATTTGTTTGTTCCGGTATATTAATGAATCTGGACTTAAATAAAAGTATTTTAATCAATTTAAGGTTGATTCTATTATACTGTCATAAAAATTTTGAATCATAGCTTTGTCTTTAAGTCCTTTGTTTATAAAATATAAATGAAATGCATCTTACCTTTCATACAATAGAAATTTTCATACATTATTTACTTTGTAAGCAAATGGCAGTAAGTTCTTAGAAATCAGTAAATGTCTAAATAGAATGTATGTGGAAAATTACAGGTAGAGAGATACGACAGAAAGAAAATTTAATAAAATCTTAAATTCGGCAGCCAAGCATTAAAACATGCACACATCTTAAACACTACATCTGTGCTGCATAATCTTTCTCCATACAAAACCAGTATATATGTAGCCTAATTTCTTCAGTGAGAAAGGGGTAAATTAGACAGTGATGCATTAACACAGCTATGTAGCTTCTGCTACCAAAGCAGCTTCATTTAAAGCAGTTTGGCTGCTCTCTCCAGTGATGCCAGCTCTGTGCTTGCTGAAATAAGAGAGATCACAAGCTGAACCACTGTGTATAGCCCATCTCTGTACATACAGAGTAGCAGAGAGAATGTCACAGTAACACTGCCTTTAAAGGACACAGCCGCTCTGACTCAGGTCCTGATTAATTGATTATGCCACCTTGCTAAGTTCAGAAGTGCAAGTCCGAGCAAGACTTGGTCTTATTTTTTAGGAAGGCTGAATATGGTTTGAGCAGTTTTGCTGTATTATGTTTTGCTGTGCTGTGGTATACTGTAACAATGTCTTCATTTATCAGCAACTCATGTCAGTCAAAGTAAAATAATCCTGTGAGAGAAGGCAATTAAACCCCAGGAAGCATGGATGAAGGCTGTCATAATATCCTTAGCACAACACTTTTATACCTACTTCCAAGACCAGGTTGGGATGTGGCTTTGAGCAACCTGGCAGGGGGGTTGGAATTAGATGATATTTAAGGTCTGTTCCAACCCAAACCACTCTGTGAATCTCTGATACTGTAGTTCAGACAGCTTTCAAGCGAGAGCTCTCAGAACACAGAGCACCCTTAGAGGCAGTGTGTCCTAGGCACGTCGCAGCTGTGGCAAGGAGCTGCAGGAAGTCCTGACATTTCTCACAGTACTGCTGGCTCACTCGTATCACCATATATATGCTGGTCTCATAGAAGCTTAAATTAGAGGGAAGCCATAGAATGCTTGGGCTGGAAATGCCCCTACATATATTTTTGTTGCAATTCCCCTTGCCATGGCCACCTTCCACTAGACCGAGTTGCTCAAAGGCCCATCCAGCCTGACCTTGAACACTTCCAAGGATGGGGTATCCCCAGCTTCTCTGGGCAACCAATTCCAGTGCCTCACTCGCCACACAGTGAAGAAATGTATAGTAAATTTTTAATGCCATTTTTACTGTGTATGGTTTGCTTAATGGGAACGACCTTCTGAAGTAAGGAATTTGTTATCCAATCTGCCTTATTCTGAAAGTACTGCAGACAGCACATGCTCTCTGATATTCACATTGTACCAGACCTTTGGGTAGTGTAGATGCTCCTCTCTCAATGATTTGCATCATATGACAATTGAGAACAGTGAATAATAACTTCCTGTACAAGAGCTTCACAAGTAGCCTTGATTTAACGAATGTAGGTGGGAAGTGTCATCCTAATTACTCAGTGTCCAAAAGGTACTTTTTTTTCCAAGTCTTATTATCTTCAGAAATTACAAAGTCCTAAAATATTAATCAGCTACTTCATGGCTTTCAAGATGGGTTTGGGAACAGAGGAGTGAGATGTAAAAGATATTTTTTTATCATTCATATAGAATGGTTTAAAAATATATCTAGTTTGTTTTAATGCAGTTGTCTTATAATGGTCTGATAATCTAACTGATACAGTTTGAAATATCTGATAACCTGGTAACTGGAATCTAATGTGTAGAATTTTTTCACTATTATATATATTACATTTGTCTAAATATTTTTATAAACACTTACTGACCCTCACAATGTAAAAAACCCAGATGATGTTAATAAACAGAATCTCAGCTGTATGGTAAACATTCTGCTGACCAGAATAGACAAGGCTGTTTTCAAATTCTTTGATTATTTGATATGTAAAATTAAGTCACAGAGCAACCACAAAAAAAATAAGTACTCTTGTGGTGAGACTCTTGAAAGGATAGAGGGAATACCTATACCCAGTTGTTGCAATCCTGTTTAAACCCAGAAGAGCAAAGAAAATTAAGTCTCTGAGTATAAACCGTAAAGAACTTAGAGGGTTCAAAAGGTACCCAAAAACCAAACGAGGTTAGATGTTGGTGCCAAAAAATTGATTTATTTTATTTAATAGTAAAAGAGTCAAAGAGAAAGAGAAAAGAAATAGAGAAAGAAGTGTGCATGGGGGGTGAAGGGACAGGGAGAGAGTGGCAGGGGTTGGGTGGAAGCATATCACCCATCCAAGGGTCCCAGCTACGTCTCGTTGCTCCCCTGCATCTGGTCTTCATGGTGGTGAGGGTCCCCCATCGCCGCCACACGCTGCCACACGCCAAAGAGTATAGAATCCATTGGATTAATATAGCTTTGGGCAGGTGGGAGTGCCCACGTGTCTCCCTTGCAGGGGCCAGTTTGACCCTGTCCCTTGCAACACTGAGGGTCTGTTGCATCACCTCTGGTGCTCTGGTGCAGGGTCTGGGGACCCCTTTGGAGGGGGGCTTTTGTTGGGCCATGTCACCCCCTCTGTCCTTCATGTGGATGCAGCTTCTCCCCAGGTGAAGGGGTCCCTCAGCTGAGCTGGTCTGCACTGTGGAGGATGAGCTGTCACTGCACCTCTGACCAGAGGCTTTTCCAACACACATCCAAAGCCTCTCTCCCCCACCCCTTGGTGTGAGGGTCTGTGCGAGCCTGGCAGCTGATAGCCCTGGGGCCCTGAGCTCCACTCCTGAGGTGTTAAGCTTGTGCTTTGTGAATGTCCCCAACCCTGAGCCTATCTTCATCAGTGAGCAGTCTAAGGCCTCAGTCTGGGTCCCATACAGGGTGTGGTGGTCTTCTCTGCAGTTTTTGTAATACAGTTTTAAAAGTCCTTCATGAAAATGTTTAAGTCATAAACTATAATGTTTCAGTCTCTAATACCAGTGAATGCAACTACTTCATAAACTATGAAGTTACGGAGGCAGCAGCTTTGAGCAGATAGCTCATGTAGGACTGGTCATTGGTCAGTGATTCAGAATACGGAAATCTGGCTGTTTATTGGATTTGTCCTCAGCTTTCTTTGCAGAAGGACCATCCCATACCCAGTATCTGTCTCAAAGCCTATGCCTGCACTGCTAATTGCAGTCTAGGATAGAGATAGCTGACAAGGTTCAGACACTCGAAAAACCTAGCTAAAGCAGCACTAGCAACAAAGTTACCTTATTTTACCTCTACTGTCTGCATGTCACCTTGCATCCTGCAGTATAGACTACTGAGAAAGTGAGAAATACACTCCTGAATTTTTTCTATTTTTAACCTAAATGGCTCCTGAGGACATTTGCCATCAAATATATTCCGTACTCCTTCAACCATTGTCTTAGCTCCTCTTAACCTGCTTCAGTTGATCAGTAACCATCTTCATCTAAGGAAATCACAACTGCTGTTTTAATAGCAGTCAGTGCTAAAATACAGAAGTAACGTGGCTTTCATGTGGCTGTCTAAAGTTTCGGCTTTATGTAGCCAAGGTTGTAGCCACAAGTCCTGTGGGTGCAGGATTACACTGAGCACTTCTTTTAGTTGTCACAACTCTCAGTTTTTGCTAAGAGTCCTGGGATTTTTTCTCTGCAAACTAACAGTAGCCTGAGCTTTTGCACCAGAACTTGATTGTCTATGTACTGAGTTGTTAAAACGGTCCCAGACCTGACTGGAAAGTTACCACATTCCAGGGATCATTCCCAATAAAACGCTGATATGAGACTGTCCTGTTACGCAGAGCAGGTCACTGTAATTGTATGAATGAAACTAAATTGGCCATTTAGCCCCAGAGTCAGAGAACAAGCCCAGGAACTGTTTAGCTTTCCAGTACAGGCACATCACATCTCTTCAGGAAGGCCTTTGCCTTTGGCCTGCGTTCTTTCTTCTCAGGCATATGATATTAACCAAAGGAAACCATGTTTGCTGAGATTTACTTAATGATGGATCCAAATCATCTCAAGTCAGTGACTTGTCTTTGTTAGCTTATATTGTTCCCTTGATATTTGCCTACCACAACAAGAGCACTGCAGAGTTTTATGGTTCCTTCTATTTTGTTCACAACAGAGGGGTAGCTTGTCAAGTTGTATAAATGAACATGTTCCTGAAGGATCCAGTTAGTAACACATCTGCTTGATAGTTATTCCCCATGTTTAATTTCAGACCAAGATTTATCAGCTTTTAATACATTTAATGTTTATAATGTTGACTTTTATCATGTTTATTCCAGAATCACAATGTTGTGTTCACTAATAGAAGCCAACATATTGACCATACCATCAATTTGGCAATCCTATATAAAATGCTAATATAACTATTTCATACCCATCTCAAATATATATGGTTTTAAAAATTGCATTTAACATAACTCATATTGAATGGCTTTGACTATATTGAGTTCCCTCAAGTCCTTCATGTGTTTATTACTATTAATATTCTATCAAACCTATGGGAAAAGGTGGTTATGATTTATGTTCAATATTAATTTTTTCATGCATAACAGGAGAGAGAATTGTTTGAACATATTCTTAAAGAAAGTGTAAAGTTTAGGAAAGGTGAGTGGCTCTGTATGTGCATGAGTTAATAGGAAAATTATGTATCTTATTATGTATCCTTACTTCTGCTGAGCATTTTTCTTGGTCAGGCATATAATGCTGTGGCAAATACAGTGTCCTGGTTTCATACAATGTAACATTTTAGGAACTTTTAAGAAAACAGAGAATCCAGAAAGTTGAAAATAGTAAAAGAGGAGGGGACTACTCATCATCCTATTACTATCCTGAGAATCTAGCAATTTAGCAAGCATTGAGAATAAATAAAGAACACATTATGAAAAGGCCACTCCTGTCCTTCCAGATTTTTGGAATTTAGACCTAGTAAGTGCTTTGAGATAATTGTTCCATCGTGCTGTCTTTTCTACAAGCTCACTTTTCAAACAACGGGTAATTACCTTTGCATGCTGAGACAACAGCACTGCTATTTCACAGAACAGAAATGCAGATACATATCAATTAAGCAATTAGAGGATCACGCAGTAAAATAGTGGCAGATGCAGAAATTAAACATACAGGGCAAAATTCTTGTTGATTTCAAGGGTTAAAATTTAGTATTAAAAGTCTTGTCTCCTGCTCCTGCTTCCCTAATACCAAAGTAATGCTGACAGATAAACATAAGAGAGAGCTTAAGATTCACAAAATCTCCAGATCCAGACAATTTCCAGGACAAAATAATCAGAAGTTAGTCTTTCTGATCAAATATTCTTACTCATTTTAAGATGACCAGGGTAAAGCCTGTCCAGTATAATTACACTGCTCCTTTGAATATGTAATCTGAATATCAATATGAAAAATATAAATTAGGGCCATGTTAGAAAAAATATGCTCAGTAAGCAAAGCCCTGCGAAAACATGAAGACTTTGTATGATTGAGCAATGTAGACCTGCATTTAAAAAATTAAAAAGAGAGAATGGAAGCATATGGCACGTAGCGTTTTACCTTCTGCATATACATATCCCATGACCTTCAGCTCATCAGTTCTTTAAAAAGATATGGGATTTTGGGGATCCATTAAACCGCTACCTGCAGATCTGTCATCATAAAATGAGGTAACTCCAGTATAGTGAGCTCAGTCCTGTTCATAACAGAGTAACACCTGTCCAAGCTTTACCAAATTATGTATATAAAAAAAAATCTATGCACATTTCTTTTAGCTTGGTTGTTTGTTTTTATGACATAATTTCCTGTAATATCACAGTTATAATACAATAAAATATTTTTACAGGTAACAAAAAGGAGTGGACTAACTAGGCAATGCATACCTAATCCTAATAATGAAGGCAGCATACCTTTTCTAACCCCAAATTACTCTGAATTTTAACAACTCTTTGTTCTTGGAGTTAATCAGAACTAGAGGGGAGATGCTTTAACTAGTCCATATCAGCATATACTTTATATATGCTTATATATATTTCTTTGTAATTTAGTCTCAGATACTTTGAATTAATTGCCTTCTAGTTATCACAGTGACAGAACACACCCATGGGCTGTGGGGCATGTGTTACCACCAATCAGCTCCTCCAGTAAATTTCCTGTGAAGTATGGTGATAGACCAAGTAAATGTAAATTAGTTTATTTTGTAATGAAAAGAAGTTACTGTATGTCCCTTGAAAGATGGGGGAAAGGTCCTTGAATTCAAGAAAATATGGTCTAAAAGAGCTTTAAGGTAAGAAGACTAAATTTATCTGAAAGTGTAATTTATTGCAGATCCAGCCACAGATGGGAGACGGTTCATAGGGATTTTAAGGCTCCAAATAATTGAATTGCTATTAATGTTCAAGACATTTTTCCATTAAATTGAATGGAATTCTATGGCAGAAACTATTCTTACACGCAATCCTAGCCATCATTCACATTTCAAACATAATGATTGTAAGGCTCTATTTAGGCTCTGTTAAGTAGAAATTGTTCTGATGGACAGTGAGATCACACACAACAAGGAGACTGACTGCCAGAGACACCTTGATTTTGACTGCTTAATATTTAGGTGAGACAGTTTTAAATTGTGCTACAGTCCTGTCCTCCAAGGTAGAGAGTGTATCCAGCAGGGTGCCAAGGAAATCAGCTGCTATTGGACCATGGGGGCAGTGTGTGCTCAGCAGCTCTCTGGGTTAGGCTGCTGTTCAGTGGTATGGCCAATTCCAGCAGGTGCCACAGCAGCAGCTTTAGGAACTTTGGAAAATAGGATCGTATGCTGAGGGAAAAACCCTGGCTAATTGATTCCCACCCAGACTCTGTCTGTTTCCATCAACCAAGGAAGGCTGTTACCTTTTCTTTCCTTCTCTTAATCAAGTTGATATTAAAAGCAGGAAGTCTTTTTTTTTTGTTGTTGTTGGGTTGTTTTTTTGTTTTTTGGTTTTTGTTTTTTTTTTTTTTTTGGTTGGGTTTGGTTTTTGTTGTTGTTGATTTGGAGATTTTTTTGGGAGGTTGTTTGGGGTTTTTTGTTCGGTTTGGTTTTTTGGAGTTTTTTGGGTTTTTTTTTCTTTCTTTTTACATGTATTCTTACCCAGAGGCTATTCCAGATCTCCTGTTGAAAATCTTTTTCTCATTTCCAGCCACATTCACTCAATGACTGCTATTCTCTGCTTGCTATTGTGCAATCATCCATATTAAATTGTTCTTCCTCCCTTCCATTTGTCCACCTGACATATTCATATCCCTTCCCTTTAAACATTTGTCCCAGAAATACTCTTTGGATCAAATGGACATAAAAAAATGAAGAGAACACTCAGAATGCAAAATTTGTATCTTGTGAAACAAGGGGGCTCAAATGTCATGACAACAGCTCTCCTCCAAATCACAAAATCCCTCCTCCAGCCTTTTCCCTTCATAACTCATCTGTGGAGCTCCCTGGAGTAGGAATGCAGGAAAGCCTGTGTGACTGCTCCATGAGCATTCTCTCACTCCTATTTACATAAAGGGGATCCCTTGATATTGTATTAAGGTGCAGCTAACACCTGAAGAAATCTTAGAAGTGTGCTGCTTGAATTTCAGGGCTGTGTGATCCAGTACAATCCTCGCTGTGAATAGTGGCAGCAAAACACAAGATCATGTGTGTAAGAAAACATTCACCTACATAAACTTTGGGGCAGCCTAAAGGGTCTTTTTTTTTTTTTTTT
>VWZT01001583.1:76200-134430 GCA_013397055.1 Pachycephala philippinensis
TGTCCATCATCAAAATACATTTCCATGTTGATTTGGATACGAAAAAGCTTCAGTATTAGTATAATTTCTCCTCTCAGACAAAATGGCTCATTCAGGAAACTCTTCTGTAGGTTACTTAAAAGTGCTTCTCAATCTTGGTGTCCTGTGGGACTGGATAAAGGTGTAAAATATCGATGTAGACATGTACTAATCTAGAAGAGAAGGGTTCCAGCAATAACAACTGTGTTGCAAAGGCATTGGTTCACCTACATGAGATTGCACAGGACAAACAAAAATGTCATCATTTTGATTTGTTGTTGCATGACTCACCTTCTAAAGAAAAGTTAGATCACAAGAGAAAATTAAACATTTGTCAAGGAAATGAAGAATCCGGGCCACTAAGATGAATTGGTGATTGTTGATGATTGTTCTCAGACCTCAGTTCTGTTATGTTGACCCACTTGCAGGCTTGAATGGAAACTGATCATTCTTCTTTATGAGGGTTTCAGAATCACATCTAAAAAGTTGTTTATAGAGCCAAGAAGAGGTTTGAACTGACAATAACCATGCCATATCCTTTATTCCACTTGTTATCATCCTACCTGTTACTATGCACTGTGAAAAATAGCACTATCTCAGGACAGGCACTTCACTAGCAAAAAAAATTTGGCTGCACCCAAGCCTTTGGTGGCTGAATAAGGATCAAACATTTAATGTGATCAGCAGGCAGCTCTGCCTCCCACACTCTCCCGCAATTATAACCTTCAGTTTACTTTTTCTTTTTAAAAATAATTGTATTGTTCAAACAAAAATAAACCTATTCAGAAAATGTCTAAATTTGGCTCTCAGACTCAGATTTTGAATGCCTGGTCACTGCTTCTGAGTGATGTATAATGAAAATAGAAAGGTCAGTGCTATTAGCACATTGAAAACATTTCCATCCACATCTCCTTCTTAAAATGTAGCATGGATGAAATACCAGCAGGCAACGTGTGTCACGTGTATTATCTATGTGTGTCAGAAAGCTGCCCCCTGATCAGAAGGAGCAGCCACTCCGAGGTTGTAGGTATGCACACACCATTTATTAAAGGCCAGAATGGAGCTCAGAGACTCCCAACAAGCCTGTGGGGACAACACGGAGATGGCCTGGCTGCCCAAGATAAGCACTTATCTTTTGAGTGTGCAGTGGACGGTCCTCCATCAGGCACTGCACATCCCACCCAAGTGCCTGAGCCTCCCTGGCCCTGCTGCTGTTGTGGTGCCACACACAGGCACAACTAATCTTGTCATCCTGTTCCCAGGAGAGCCATGGGGATGGACCGTGGGAACTCGCCATGCTTAGACGTGGCACGGAACTCTGGATTTTGTTCACTTTTAAGCAAAGCTTCTCAAAGGCAAACAGAAGGGTTCCTCATCACATGCTTATTCTTGCTAGGACTCTAATCTGCAACTCCGCAAAAAGAAAATTTCAGGTGTGGATTCAGACAGAATGCTGTTGGCAAGAATAAAGAATATCTAACCTTTATCAGTCTTTCTCCAGAAGCCACGGGTCACAGCACAACTATAGCAATAAGGCTGTAAGTTAAAGTGAAGCCAGAGAAAGAAAATTCCAGCAGTTTTGAGACATTTAGATTGTCTTTGAGAAGTATTTAAAAGTATTCTCCATCAAAGTATCACTATACTTGCCTACAGGTCTGCCCCGGTGAGGAAACATGTTAGTCCAAATCAGTAATTGCAAGGCAAAACTCCTTCCTACATTTCCTCCCAATGAAGCAATAAACATGAACACAGGCTTTCACCCTAGCAGAAGAATCTGCAAAATCTTACTTTGTGACCAGACATGCAGGTGGTTCAATTTAATTCTCACTAGTTCTTTCCACAAAGCTAAAAAAAATTCCCTGAAAGAAGAAGTGCTTGAGTCAGCTCTACAGAGAACAGAAGTTTATCCTATTCACTAAGTGGGATGAATCTTCTATTGAGATGCTAAGTGTTGTTTCATTGCCTTCCATACAGCCTTTCCATAAGATCTGAAGAACTTTTTATGCCACATTTATATTCATTGTGAGATTTTTGCCCCTAGCTCTCCAGCTGTTTCCTTGCTTGCATCCTGAGGCAAGAACTGCTGAACTTGGGGAACAGGAAGACTGAATTATTGACAGGGACAGATGATTTTAGAGTGTGTACACCTCAGAACTGGCTATCCAGATGTTCTAGGTAGGGTCAAATCTCAAGAGCAGAAGTAATGATCAGCACAGACTGAGAGAACAGAGAGAATTTGAAAAGGACCTTTAAAATCTGAAAGGGCAAGAAACAGGCATAATAGTGAGACTGAAATCTCAGTAGATAGCAGTGAAGGGTACTGAGTGTAACATGGGTCTGGATGCTAGTTAGTGAAGAAAGAAGGAAATTAGTAAAGAACAGGTGAATTAAAAATCTACGGTGATAAAGTCTTTGAAGTATGGAATAGCAGAGAAGGACAGTGAAAACGTAAATGTATTAGAGTCACTTTTTAAAATATAAGCTGATTTCTGATAGCTTTTGATTATTAGATGTTTGTAGCATTTGAAGAATTCAGTCTTATAAGGAGAAATTTTCTCAGCCTGATTATTAGGAAAGATATTACAAAAGTCCTGCTTTTAAAAAAGTGTTAAAAATCAGAATAATTCCTTTATGTGCAATAAACAATGGCATGTGGACAACAACAACAACAACAAAAAACCCACCCTAAACCAAGGTTGTTTTCCTTTCCTATCTGCAACTAGAATTTCCTCCTGAAACACTCAAAACTATGTGCCATTCAACTAAATTTCCTTGATCTGGAGATAACAGGAGATAAGAGCCAACAATTAGATGATGCTTCTATTTTTGCTCCTCTTTTTTTTAAGACCTTTCTTATCCACAGCAATGCTTTCTAATACAAGACTATTGTCCTAGTCAGGAAGGTACTGTTAAGTCAACTGCAAGTCTCCAAAAGATTTTATTGCTGTTAGAGATAATTTGAAATTCCATTGTATCCTGATCAGTACCCTTAGAATTTAAATACTAATTTTGTTTCATTGTTTTTGTCTTTTTTTAAAAAAAAGGTAATTTTCTACTATCCAAAATTTCCCTAAAATTTACAGGAATTCTGTTTATGGAAGATGCATAAATATTAGAGTAGCATACTTTTTGGCACCACTGGTGCCCTGAATACCAACCCTCTGGTAAACAGAAAGTGTTCATTCCGGTAATGCCATAAATATGCATTCAGGGATCAAATCTAAGAGCTCCATAATTCAGGGGATAGAGGCATTTCTAATAGTCATCTTCTTGAGGAAAGCATTGGGATTAGATGAGAATTAAAAAATGAGTTTTCTCTTAATTTAAACATTTTAACATTTTCTGTAGCTCCTTCTTCCGTGCAGCCTTCCAGGGTGAGGTATCTGTGCATAGGTGGAACTGGCAGAGGTGGACAGGAGGAATTTATCTTCTTTACTTAAGCTGGGATAGCAGTAGCTGCTGGATGCACCTTGACCCCAAACTGCTACAGATATTACGCATCCAAACTAGGACTTAGTTGGCTTTCAGTCCTCTAAGAGGACTCTGAGTATCTAAGAACACACAATATCCCATTCCCCTCTCACCCTTAGGTACCCAAATTTCCCCAGTCAAGTGCACTTAGTGCCTATTACTCATGCTTGAAACTTCTTCCTGCTAACTAGGTCACAACCAGCTCTCAGCAGGACGTGTTGTCTGCCAGAGATCTCAGAGGGGCTTGGTCCAGAAGACACACTGAGAGTGTGCTTCTCATTTTCTAAAAGAGCTGAACTCATCACAAAACACTAGACACAAGTGAACTGTCATTCCAAAACGCAGCCAGGGAAGGAGGCTGGTCATATGTAAGGTTTGTGGCTATTCCATCCCTCCTGCCCTCACCAAAACTCTTGCCATTTTCTCAATTTTTCTTTCATAAAATAAAGCAGGAGCGTTACCTTCAGCCAGGATGTGATACACCTGGGTTCATCCAATGTGAAGCTGAGGGAATTCAGACCTTTCCCCTCCCCATCACAAAAAGTCTGCCCTAATCACCAGTTTTGAAGATATTCAAAGGCAGAAACAGTCTCCACTGTTACCACAGTGCTGTTTTGCAAGAAAACCTACCCAAAACCCCATTAAACAATTAAAGACAAATTAGCCAGGGAGACAGCAAAGCACCCACCCTTACAATGTTCACTGTGGAGTACAAACACCTTGATTTCTGCCTTGTTCTAAGCACTAAAGAGTGTGGGAGCCACATTATTTAATCTTTGCAATATTGAATAAAAGCAAGAAAGCGCATCCACCGTCTCATTTTACAAAGCATATTCTAGTCCATAATGTGTTTTTTTCTAAAGGAATGACTCAGGATCCTAAATCTAGGTGAGGGCCATGGCTGCAAATCTCAGTCATTCTGCAGTCCAGTCTAGGTTTCTCAGTCCTGGGAAGGGACAAGGGCAAAGCACTCTCTTGGTCACCAATCCTTCGCTCCTAATTGTGCAGCCTTTTATGCCAATCTAAGCCAGAACTGCTGCGCCTCTCTCCCTGCCACATGTAAGTGACCACAGTGAATCAATTCAGAGTTAATCCACCTGACAGCAAATCATTTGCTTCTACAGAGTTAGTTTTCTGCCACAAAACTTACTTGTGTTACCACATGGTAGAAACACACCAACCAGAAAGCAGGAGTAGAAGGACTGATGGCTTGAACTTAATTTCACCAAAGTTGCAAAGGAGCCTCATGCTTGGGATGCTGCTTTTGGGAATTCATTCTGTGGTGTCTCATGTTGTCAAGGTATTGCAGATGCCCAGGGACGTAACACAAGGCTGTTCTCTTCTATGAGAAGGAAAAAAAATACAAATCTGACAAAAACCCTACAAAAATACACAGACACACACAGACACAGACACACACACCCCCAAACCCCACAAAAACCACTCTAAAAGTAAATGGCTCATGGCCTCTGTGCACCCAGAGCTGTCTGGTCTGAGTGGGAATAGGTTTGGGGAGCCCAGCACTCTGCACAGTGCACACTAGAAACAGGAGCATCACACTGGCTTTCTTATTTCCTCGTTTTGGTAAAAGTGCACATGTAAACTGTGATTATTTTTTTCTCTGGTGTTCTATTTATTGGGCTCCTGTTTTAAATTTCAGGATTATGCTTGTGTTTAATATTTTTTATCTTACAAAAAATATGATCTTATGCAATAGGACTAACTTATTTTTATAACTGCATTGAAAGCTAAAAAAAGTGGTCAACTTACCAAATGTTGTTCAAATAAATAGAAAAATGTAATTAGGGTGCACATTAAAACCAGCACAGTCTAGGTCCCTATATGGGACAAAAACTAAACCTACAGCAAATATTGCTTAGAATAGACAGCCTGCCAAGTTCTCTTCAAAGAACTGGATGTCCTAAAAGATGTTTATCCTTGCATAGAAGTTTGGCAGCTCTATGGTTATCCTAAACCTGTTATCTTATAGCTTCTTTCTCTTTTCTGTTTCCTAGTTATACTGTAATCAAGTCTCCTTAAACTTCACCTGGGTGAAGATACTCACCAAACCTGGATGCTGGGTGCACTGAAGGCAGACCTTTTCTAAGCATTTAATCTAACACAGCTTTTGGTCAGGGCAAAGATGAGCTCTTCTGGGAGTTCTGTCAGACAATTTTGAAATTGTTGCTTTCGGTAAGAAAAAATACCATTTGTTTTTAATCTTTCAAGTGCCATGAGAACATCAAAAAAACTGTAAGAAATCACTTCCTGGGGTCAGGACCCATGCTGATGGAAGCAGAACGTGGACAGATTTGGAAAACTCCCGCTTAACATTTCTGAATTGTCTGTCAGTCCCTGGTTCCAGAGATCTGTGGAAGAGAAAAGAGAATGTTCCCCTAGTTCATGAAATTACCAGTATGGCAGGAGTCATATGTGGGAGATGAAAGCTGTTGTTTAAAAGTGATTGTAGGACTGAAACAAATAATGTACATCAGTTTTGGTAATTCCAGACAGGGCTTCCTTAATGCAGACAGGTACACTGCTGTGCCTCCCACACAGCAGCTTAGAGAAATGCTAATAGTAAATTTTTACAAGTTAAAGTTTTTCTCTAGCCATTTCCATTTCTCTTGTATCTACCATTATCATCTTATCTAAGTGCCTCAAAATCTTTCGGTTAAGTCCAAGCTCAACTTTTTGACTGTCTAGTCAGAAACAAAAACTCCTTTCTCCTCATCGTCAGTCATTGATTCTTCCATCTGGTTTTAGAAAGTAAGGTTTAAGTTCATGATGAGCAGAAAAGGTATTTACACCTACATCTCTTGCATCCCCTGTTAGCTTTGTATCTGCTAACAGCTACATCCCCTTTAATACAACCTACACACAAGGGAGAAGTCTGGAGCCACTCATTTCAAACCTGGAAAGATTTTTAAACCATATATATGTTTCATGAAATGGAAAAATTATGTTTTATGAGGATACCTGGTTTCACAACCTCTAGTGTCAAACTCCTATTGAAAGAAGTAGCATACTAAAAGACAATAAACAACAATTTAGTCAAGTTTCTTAAATTCGAGGATAGTCCTCAGCTACTGGATCATTTTTCCTCTCCAGTTTGTTGACTGTCTCTGATCAATGTGCCTGACTTGGGCACAAGTGGAACTTCCTCTGTTAGCTGTTTATTAAAGTTGTGAATGGCCAGCTGTTCTAGAAAGTTTGATGCTTATGTTCTTTAGTGGAATCTGAACACTTGCTCTTAAAATGCCTCTGGCTTATCTACTGAGACATTGCCAGATGTGAATTATAGCAGATTTTCCTGCTGCCTTCTGTGCAGGCTTGCAAAAACTAAGAAAGTGTCCAAATCTCCATAACCAGATTTTCTATTTAGTTAATATAAATGTTAACTCTGTGGTGTTGGATATTTTTTTTTTCCTGGAAGTAATGTCTTGCTTATACACTGACAAATTTTAGGATATGAGAGAGCAGTGAAGAGGAACACTGAAAGACAAATCAAATAAAGAATCTGTGTGGTCTGTTAGGGGAATGCAACAGCAGAGAACACTGTTAAAACCAAAGTGTAATAAGTAAGAGGGTTTTTTATGCTAACTTAAAATTTAATTATAAGGGTTGCACGAGGAGCTCAGAACTTATTTCTTCAGTTAAGAAGCATGCAAGCGTCTTTGTGTGAGTCTAAGACACAGACTGACAAATTTTTTAAAGGCTCTCGTGAAAGTGACACAACTGGACAGAAATGGGAATAAATGAATAAATGGGGAAGCAGCATTTCTATCCATTGCTACAATAACTTAGATGGAAAGGACGCATCATTAAAAGAGAAAGAGTGATAAAAGCATATCACTGGACCGCTAAGTTTGCCTTGCACTTTGTTGTAAAAGCTAGGGATCATCAGTCTGAGTGTTCTGAAAGCTTCTCCATTCATCAGGACTCAAAAAGCAGTTCCTACATTTTGTTATGAGTCAAGCCAGCAAAATGTTTTTAATGGCCTTTCAGGCTTGATTTTGGAATTTTCATAGTGTCACTTATGGTAAAACTAGAACAAATAATAGTATCTGTCTTGAATATAGCCATCTCAGCCCCATTACACGGTAGCAATGCCATTAGAAGCAAACTGGTTTTCCTGTCTTCTCTGCCTATTAAATTATCTTCCAAAGTGATAGCGTTCTTACCAGGAAAATTTGCCAAGAGTGTCTAAAGAATGATTAACTGTTTATATATTACTTCAATTTCTCCATCTATTGCAGTTTCTGATTTCCTTTCATTTATCTCTTGAACATCACATCAAAAAAGTAATTCATTGCCCCCACTTGATAAAAAATAGCCTCTGTATCTGAAGGAAACTAGTGGTTAGCTTGCATCTGGGTTAGTATAAGATAGTTGAGAGATTATGGATAAGTGACTCCAAATTTAAAGAAATTCATCTTTTCAAGAAACCGTGGTATGTGAGGTATGTTGTTGGACTTGGGATTGGGGTTTTGGTGTTAGGGTTTATTTTAAACATCATCTTTCAACCTTTCCCAGAGGAGGCATACTGAAGTAACCCATGTAAACTGCAAGTGTGCCCACAGGGTAACTAATGCCAGCTGTCACTGAAGAAAATGTTCAAGTGTGCAATGGTATAGACCATTTAGCATGGGATGGAAAACTCTGAATCTCTTTCATATCATTTTGGGGACTACAGCAGGACACCAGACAGAGAATATTCCTGAAATCTGAGGTCAGTCTGTTATAACTACATGGCTGCTGAACCTCACTGACTCAAATCAGTTTTCTGACATGGTAAAGGATAAACCATCTTTCTTTTTGCCAAATGGTTGTGAGCTGCCACTAGAGCGTCACAGTAGGTATCTGTGTGACTGAAGCATAAGCACTCACTGGATAACAAGGCAGGACAGAGAAAGGGACCTGAAAAAGCTGAGACAGCTGGCAGAACTAGTTTTGTAAAGGAAAACAAGGGGACCATCTGCAAACCTCTGCATCATGGCATATGTCATCCTCTTGAGCAAGAGTGGGGAGGAAACTGTCCTCTGCACTTGCCCAGGAGTAATCCTGACTCATTTAGGAGACACAGTGTATCCAAGCTATTACTTGGCTTTTGGCAGAAGTAATCACTTTACTTCTGCTTCTTCTATAGCAATTTGATATCTCATTATCAACCTTCTTGTCTGTCAAGAAAATAAGTTAAAAATCTGAGTCCTATATCATTCCCTCATTCTTTGTAGGAGTAAAAAATGCAAGTAAAAAATCCATTCTGTTTTAATAACTTCGTCCTTCATTCCCCTGACCATAAAAAGAGAAGAGGGGAAAAACCACCAAAACTTTAATTGCATCCAATATGAAATATATTCAATTCTATCTGGGGACATTTGGGGCATTCAAGAAAACCTTGTGTTTTGAATACGTACTTGGTGATTTCCTGTATAACTCCACAAATTATCCCACCAAAACCTTATGTACTTGCCTTTATGTTTAGATGGACAGTTACAGGAAACCAAAACTCCCCATCCTTCTAGGGTTATTTGGGAACCTGATGCATATCTCATATGTTTGGAATCTGATGGGAATTCTATGCAAGTGCATAAAGCTGTTTTCTTACCAAAATGTGTCTTTGCAATGGCTAAGATGGAGTTAAACCAGAAATACATCTGGGCAGCTTTATTGGGTCACTGGTTGAAATGATTACTCTTTGATCTATACTACAGCTGCTCTTTAAATTACATCTCCAACAGCTCGTATAAAGCTTTCGCTCACTGTTCACTTTCTCATTTTAAAATACCAGTTTATATAGCTTTGCCAGTTTATACGTAAAGGGATGGTAAATGGTGTCTAATAATTCCTAGATATATTTATGATTCAGCAACACTAGAAAACAGCTATGCAAATAACAGGTACCTGCCTTGTGAAAGAAGTACCAGAGTAATTTGATAGTCTTTGAACCAGAACTTTTCAAACACCAGTCACTGTGTATCACCCAGTTTTGCATCTCTAATCCATTCAGTTGTCCAGACACACAGTTCAAGTGCTGAGGTGCAATCAGGACTAACTATCTTATCATAACATGCAGTAAATGTGATTGTAGTCACTCAGTTGCTTTATACATGAAGAGGAGTAATTTTTTTTTATCACATATTAGATTTCTTTTTGCACAGGTTTACCATAAAAGTCAGATTTTATAATTATTATATCAGGTATTGTATTATTATAATATTGTACTTCTCTGCATACTTCTTGACTATTTGATACTACTTGACTGTGTGAAGCTCTAGCTTTTCCTCTTCATTATGCCCAAAGCGTCCCATTCCTTGAGTTCAATCATCTGCTTGTCTAGTAGTGTACTCAAAAAGAATTGAGCTAATTAGCAGAGGTAGCCTAGATATCTGTAACAGAAGAGATTACATTGTCTAAAAGTTCTAAATATTGTCTTTTTTTTCTTACTGTGAGATACTCAGAATAACCAATTTACTTCTAGCTGCCACATATTTGCCTTTGTACATACTATTGCCATTCAAGTATAATTGTTTTATTAAGTGGAAAAGCTTTGGCAACCTAAAAAGCTTTCATTAGTATTCATTCTAAGTTAAATACTAAGCTTGCTATGGGGGAACACTTTTCTCCTGTAAAATAACGAGGTATATCCAACTGAATCAGTAGCAATCAGTTGATTAGAGACAAAATTAAGGTATTTATTTACATCATAAAAAGCAAGCAAATATGGTTTGGGTAGAAGAAGAATTCTCAATGTATTCACTAAGTATTGGTTTAGCTTTTTTTCTTAACCAAGTATTTATGAATTCTATAGCTTGAGTTCTGCTTTCTCCTCTGAATTGTTTGCCTGTTTTTAGTCATACTACAGCCATTTTCACTATTCATGTGGAAGCACTCAGGGTGTTTTCAGCACAACTGCTTGAAAACAAGATAAATTGGATTCCAGAGGAGAATGAAACTTTTAAATCTAGAAAATTAGTGGTTTATAGGCAAGTAGGAAATGGATATTATCATAAATGTTTTGTATTCTACTTTTCACTTGCTGGCATCTCTAGGAATGTGTTGACACAGAATCCTGAGTGATTCCAGTCTAGAGCCAGAAAGATTTGGCCTGCCCCATGAGCATCTTTAACATTTTCAAAACTGTTCCTGCCCTGAATAGCGACAAAAAGTCTTAAACAAAGCCTCCCCTCATACATGGGAAAATGTGGGTATTTGGTTGGACTAATTAAAACAAGGTTTTATTATTCCTTTATTTCAATTCCCAATATAAATTGATTAATTTTGAACCAAAGATTTCTTTAAATGAAAAATTGATCTTCATTGATACAAAACAAAACTAACTAAACCATTTCAGTGAGCTATTTTGGCAACTTCCAAACTTGCTATAAAAGGGTTTTTTTAAGACACCATCTGTAAAAAACAATTGTTTCAGCAGTCAGTTTAGATTTTGACAATTGTAGTTTTTTCTAATAAATATTTAATTGAAAAATTCCTGATCATACCTATACTAGATTCATATGGGAGTTGGCTAGAAGTTGGACACTGTGCAAAAGAAATATGATATTTGTGTAACCCAAGGAAGAGAAAAAGAAAGCTGGGAAGTGAGGGTATAAAAATTAAGGTGATGTTATCTCAGGCAACTTCTTTCCCAGAAAAATCTCATAGTGAGCAGAAAGCATTTCTGATTTTGTTTGCCGTGACTATAATGGGAATTAGCATGGCCACATTGGGATTGCTTAATGCCCTGGCTATTTCCCTGCCCTGGAAAGCATCTGCACACCTCTTCAGGATGTAGCAATAGTATATCAAGATGCACAGTGCCCATAGTTAAAAGTTGAAATTTCACAGGAGATGGGTGTCATCTGTATCTCTTTTTGATGAAAAAAGGATTAAAATCTAGATTTTCCTTTACTCCATGAAATAGCCTTTGTGATGGTGACCCAACAAAAAGTTTATGTTCTGCTAATTTTAGGGCTGCAGAAAACTCTGTACATGAACAGAGTTGCAGAGCTTCCGGTTCCTCTTGAAATACCTTAATAGAATAATTACCTTCCCATTTACAAATTAGCCCTGCTTATAAAGCATCTCCCCATTTTTAGGCTGAATTTTCAAGGAAAAAAATGGGGTTGTTTGCTGCTGTTGCACCTCCCACCAGATTTATGACTGCTGCCTCGAGCAGAGGTGGTGGTAAGGTGCACTGCCACAGACAGCAGTGGTACCTGAGCAGGAGCTGTGCCTCTGGAGGTGGAAAAAGTGCAATCATAAGAACAGTATCAGAAGAGTTGGGTACATGTAGGATGAGTTGGAATTCCTGCATTCCTAGGGAGAGGAAATGAGATGCTGGAGAGATTTCAAATCTTTATATTCCTCCAAATCAAATCCTCTTTTTTTTTTTTCCTTCTAGAGTACAGCAGGAGAATAGTGATTACAGTCTCCCAGTGCAATTCCATCTTTCTAGCCACAGACATTTGGGGGGCAGATATAATTAATCTCTTTCTTGTGCACTTGAGAATGCCTTGGGATACTCTCCAAGTCTCATCTTCAGCAGACACCTTTGTTCCCCAGGGGGGAATTTATTCACAAATCACTTGCTTTGAACATCCTAATCGATACGTTTCAAGAGAGTTTGAATAAATTATGCTGGGAATCTCTGGTGAATAATTCTTCAGCTAAAAGAAAACAAACTCTCCTTGAGAAGGTGTGCATCGTGTAATTCTGGAGCAGAAATGAAAAAATGACAGAGATACATGGATACCTGGTTCACTACAGCAGCTACTCTTCAGTGTGAATTTTAGAGAACAATAAAACAAAAAGATGGAAGATACTCAGGGTTTCAGTGTAATGGCAGAGGTTGTTCTTTCAACCATAACAGCATAAGTAGTCTCATTTCCATAGGCCTTGCTGACATTAAAGCCCTGGATGTACCAAGAGTATAACAGATCACTTTCTCAGGCTCAATAGGTAATGAAATGAAGTCTGCAGTCTTGAAATGCTGAATGAGAAGTAGGTGGAGACAGAGATGGAAGCATTAGAAGTGCCAAAGTGGCTGGCATTCCTGATTAGTGCAAGAACACCCAGGCTCACCACACCTCTGCAAAGGAAGAACACCTACAATGGACTTGACAGAGTGGTTGCATTTACCACTAAACAAGAAGATCAGAATTTGGCCTTTTGCCACTGAAGTGTCAATTCATTAATACAAATAATATTTTCAATGCAGGCAATTAAAATAATGAGTGATGAGAATACGAAAGGACCCACTCCAGTAAAATTATTCTTCTGGATTAATTTGAATTTGAAAAGAACACAAAGCTGATAGAAGCAGCAATGGACTTTTTGAGCGTCTCTTCTGGCTCTATAACATAAATTACCTTGCACAAAAATTAGAATTTCGATCCAATGGTAATCTGCCTTACTTAAATATTTGTGTTCATTTCAGATGATTGAAATAACTTTGCAAAACTTCTGACCTTTGATTATAACAACTCCAGTCAAAGTATTTCAGGCATTACTTGCAGAATAGCACCTTTCCATTGCACCAAGACCTTCTCTACCTGCTGTTTCCTATGCGGCACTTACAGTTATGGGACTTCAGTGATACATTGTGGGGTTTGGGCAATGAGGGAAAAGCAGTGCATCAGAGGAGATAAATCTAGCAAATGCTCCCAGCATTCGGGAAATTGATGAATCATGGCATCAGTGGCAGAAGCAGTCTAATGTTGAACTGAACAAATCTGAGAGGAGGCAGGGAGAGGGGAAAATTCCCTCAACCAGAAACATAGAACATAACCAGAAAAATCTTTCCACCACCACCACACTGTTGGAAGCCCGTAGTGTTGCAAAAATTCTGTTTTCCAGCAGTCACAGGGAAACTTTGATTTGTCCTTGGCAGAACAGCATTAAAAATTGTTCAGTAATTTGCAGCAAACACAACTGTTGGCTTCTGTAGAATCTTTTGCATTTTTTTAACTATATAACTGAAATATCTCCCAAAAAGTTTGCCTAATATCTGCTGTGAGCAGCAACACTTAATTTAAGTCTATTTTTCTGGGAAAAATGTGCAGTCATAGTTGTGAATATTAATTGAGTCATTCCCAAGTGTTTCAGGATTAAGCAGGTTGTTTCGAAGTTTTGTTCATGGATAAATAAATCACAAGTAAGATGCCTGGTGAGTTCACAAGAACCTGAGAAAGAGTGTCCAGCAACATCATCTGAATAATTTTTCATATGCCAGTTTTTGGTCCAGCTGAATTAGCTTTCCTGTCAGGGCACATTTTACCAATGGAGTACCCAACTTCCAGGTTCTCATCATTTTCATTAGCTTGATTCAGATTATCTGTAATGATTAATCAACTTCAAAAGAACTGCCTGGCAACATGCCTTTAACCACTTCCTGCTTATGATTGAAAACACTGTCTTCACATGGGAGGGAAGGGTGGCAGATGTATTTACATAAAAATAGGGGAAAAAAATCTCCCTCGTTGTCATGTTCCTGCCTCCTGCAGTAAGAATTGCCTAGTGGAGTTGTCTCAGCCCATTCTGGGGGAGCTCATTGCTGCAGTTCCCTCTATGGAACAGCATCCTTCTGTGGGCTGGAAGCAGGGATGGAGCCGCATGTTGGGTTTGGAGGAGGGAGGACACGGAGGAACCTCACAAGGGGTGCCGACCACAGCCGGGCACCAGTCCAGGGATAACAAAGCAGTAATGGAAACTGTCACCCCAGCCTTAGGGAAACAAAGGAGCAGGTCATCCTCCACTGAGAGCTGGAAGTCTGGAAGTGGGAAAGGCTAATAGAGAAGTTTCAGACATTCTTTTGTTTTGACAGGAGTCAGTGCTATTTGAAAAGGAGGGAGGGCAGGAGCATTATGTTTCCAAAAGTGGATGGTACCAAAGAATCTGTTCAGTTTTGTTATTTTTGACAATTCAAGTAGAGGTGGTTAATGACCTGTGCTGTGCTCAAACTAGGAAAAATGCACAAAAATGAGCCCCAGAAACAATGAATTTTATAAGATACTACATGCAAGTAAAAACGGAGTTAAGGACTGGTCTAGATTTCAAAGGTGATTTGGGGAAGGTGAATTTAGATACAAAACCCCACTAGGACTGCAATTTGAGACAAATCCCTTGGCCTACTGAAAGATCCATAATCAAATGTTATTAATATGTTTAATAGGGAAAGAATGTGCCTCTGCCTGAAGTTTTGAATGATTACCAGGACTTTGACACTGTGGAAAATGAAGGCATACATAAAATGCATTTAGAAATAGACCTGAAGTAGAATGGCATTCAGAAGTCAAAGTCCACCGTGGGCAGCACCCCACAAACAACATAAGTACGTGTGTCCAGTGTGGAAAAACCAAAGGAACTGTGTTGGAATTTGCCCTTAGGAAGACTCTGCAAATTTTAGGAAGTGCAATGAGCAGAAGAAGGCTTCATTACAGTTGAAGACAGCCCTGAAATGAAAGATGAATGGATTATTAACTGCAAATATATGGAATGCTCAGTTATTATCCCATGTTGAATGGTAGTCCAGAGACCTCTGCCCCCACATGCTCTGTGGGTGCCACGTGTGCCTGCCATTTCAGCCTCATTTGTTCCACAATTGTGAGCTCCTCTGTACAGCACATGGCAATTCTTCTCCATCAGTTGTCTCCAAACATAACTGAGTAGTTCCACTGGGATTTTTTTGTTCTCCTTGTCTGTAATGTGGAATGAAGCCACTCCGAGAGGTGTGTATTAGAGCTAGCAAGGACTGGCAGAGTGGCATTAGGAATTCTGACTTGTGTCAGAATTGTGACAGTGTGCTGGGAAGCAAAGTGTTGTTTTGCTCTTTCAGTTGTGCCTTCACTGAATGTACCAAAACTTCACAAGAGGCATGAGTCAAATATAAAACAGAACAGGGAAAAAATAATTTTTTTGAGAGCTCTTGAAACAAAGCAGTGGTCTCTTTATTGAGAAATACTGTGTTTAATGTCACTCTCTGAAGCCTCTGTTCTTACTTGTCATTGCACTTAGTTGCACACCATTCAGATATCAACAGGGAAAGACATAAAGTAGAACTCTGAGGCTGCACAGTTGTGTTAAATATTCATCTTTTGTCTCAAAGGATAAGGATTTATTTAGCTGTAGCAAATGTAATGTTTTTGCTTAGTGAGAAAGCTACAGTGTCAGAGGAATCTCTGATCCACATCGTGAAACCTTAGAAACCACTACTACGAAACAACCTTATGTCTAATATTTAAAACACAGATAGCTTTGCAGTAAATAAAATTAATTTCATGCAGTTTTCTGTGATCTACACATTTTTTTATAGATTCTGTCTCTAAAATCTTTTATACCTAGGGTTTTTAGAGTATCTTCAAAGATGTTCACCTTCAGAGTGAGAGCTTCATCTTCACTTTGCTTCAAATTAGAAAATTTTTTAAGAGCTGATGCAGTGTAAAAAGTACTACAATAGTATGGATGTTTTTGAAAGTCCTATCCTACAGAACATGTTACATTTTTCGTAAGAGGAAAGATATGTCTTGGTCCATAACAAGCTCTGCTTGCTACAGTGCCCTAATTTCCAGTTTGCTCACTAGACAAAAGCTTCATTATTCTTTTATTGTAAAAGGGCTTGGAAGAAAAGATACTAGAAATTGCTACGGTAGAGATTTTAAAGCAACTGATTCCATATTACACATAAATATTATAGAATAACATACTCTACCTTTTGATTCAAAAGAATCAGCTGAGACAAATTAAAACAGGACATAAGAATTTTGACCTGAAATGAGAGCTAGGTAAGGCCCTTCAGACAGAATACTTTGAATTTTTATGTCTTACGGGACTTAAAAAAAAAAAAAAAANAGAAACATTTTTTTCTAATTTTTGCCTTTTGAAAAAGAGACTTAGGTAGTTTCTAATATTAAACTTCTCCTTAGCCTGCTGCAAAGCTTGGTAGCTTCAACCATATTTTCTAGTTTCATTGCATAGCTTGTTTCTCCTCCCCAAAGCACATGAGGAAACTGCACAATTGACAGGACTGAATCTGGCCTAAATACTCCTGACATAAAGAAAGAAATAAAATCACAGAGGGGTCTAGCTCTGCTAAATTCAATGTAGCTGGGCTAGAAAGTGAGCACTATTTTCCTTCCACACCCTTTTCCAGCAACAGCCTTCCCTCTTTTCCTCCATGACTGAAGGTAGCTCCTGGATCATGGGTGTGGCTGGAAAAACAGAAATATATTATTCAGGTGTGGGCTATCCAGCCAGGCTGCACTGCTCAAAACTCTTCACATTCATCTTGTTCCTGACTTTTTGTGTCGGTTTCCCAAGCAGACCTTGTGACCCTTGTGAGACCTTGCTGTGCCTGCCTCTCTCTCTCTCATTCTCCACTGATTTCTTGTACGTCATTCAATGTCAACCAAATGGCAGGTCACACTTTCAAAGACAATCTCAAAGGCAGAAGATTAAGCCAAGTGCCTGGAAAAAATCCAACAACCAGGAAAAGAGGGAGGTCGTACTAAAGCTTTTGTGGAGAGAATCACAGCTGAATATTTGGGAGAGGGAAAATTGTGGGGAAGGTGGAGTTGCAGATAGCTGGATGGGCCAGATCTCCCATGCCCATAGTTCTTTTTAATCCACTTAATGCTGTGCTTAAACATACAGTCCACAGGCTTCCCAGAGCTCTTGCACAGTTATTTTAAATTAAAACATTACCTTGTCCTCTTGTGATTATAGACATAATTTTTCAAAAATTCGGCAAAATTCCCCTACCTAAGTATATTTCTCTTTCTGCAAAGCTCTGGTTTGTTTGTTGGGGGGCTTTTTTATGTTGTGAAATATTGGATAAAAGGATGGCTCTGAACTTCCCTTGTGGAATCTGTCATCTGTGTAGCAGTAAACAAGGACATCAGGCTGTACTGCCAGTGAGCAGTTTTTATGGGAGGAGGGATGCTGGACCAGGCATCCACATCAAGCTCCACTCAGTCACGTGACAGCAGTGTTTCAAGAGGTCTCGTCTGCTGATCTTCAAAAATCTATTTTTTTAAGTTAAGTCAATTCACTTTGTCTCATTGCATACTCTGGTGGAAGAGCTGCTTTAATGCCTTGCTGTGCAGTAACATAGGTAGTGATTGCAAATCTGTGGTAATGCTCAGTGTAAGAGTAGAGAGCTTGTAAATGTGAATATAGAAGGGAAACTTTAATAAAAAATTTGCATGATTCCAGAGATTTCAAAGGTTTTAAGTTTTCACAGCATGTTTTCAGTCCCTTGCGGTTTAGCAGATTTTTTTTTACATTGGTATAATAAATAGACTCAGATTATGAAAAATCACGAACTTGACATTATGGGAGAGTAGTTTTAAGTTCCATCCTTTAAACTTTATAAAAAACAAAGTGTTAAAAGTAAAGACTTTTTATGTAAGAGTGTTCTGTAATTCACTTATAAGTGGTAATCAAAAGGTTTTCTGTGTTTGGATGCATTTTGCTCTTTTCTGGTCATCAAATAATTTGCAATTCTTTTTCTCTTCTTAAGCTTTGAAAAAACACGGTAGCACCACACTGCTAGGCACATATTGCTTCAAGTAAACATCATACAAAGAAAAGGGGGAACAAATTAAATTCTGGAATATCACTTACTGTTGTTTGTCCTCCAAAGTAAAATATCCTTTCTGAGAAGGAAAAATGATGGATTCTTTCTATCAAAATTTTTATTTAGCATTTGTAGAAATTATAGAAAAAATAATTCACATGCTTGATAGGGTAAAAAATGAGAAAAAAGGGAATAAAAACTCCTATATTGTTTTTTAATATTAAGTTTTTCATACTGCAATAACTGTAAGATTCTGCAGGAAGACATATTTTTTTCTTTACTGTTGGTGAAAATGAAAATACATGCACAGCTTGCTATAAAACATTTGTTTACTGGGATGGTTGGCATTTTGTATTTTCAAACTGACATATTAAAAAATGACCATGGGAAGAGAAAAGAGAGGAGAAGAAATAATTGGTTTTGTTTTCTTTCTCTGAACCTCCATACATTCCCTCCAACACACAACATGCTAAATAGTTTTAGGGACTTTCCACAGTAGTTTCAGAACATCTAAAGCCCTCTGCCTTAGTGTGGTATTTTGGGAATTTCTATGAACTGAGAGATACCACTTAGACTGTTAGGTATTTTGTGTATAGTTTAGACTTTATGGCTTTTTGCTTCACACTTGCATCTTACCTCTATGTTTAGGGGAGGGAGAGTGTGCTACCCGTGAGTAGCTCTGAAGACACCCATTGTTCCAGCCAAGATAACAAACAAGACTCTGGTGAGGTTTCGGGCAGCTGAGGTAGATGCTCAAGTGATGAGGTACATAAAGGAGGCTGCAGCTTTCTGCATGGGAATCCTTCCAGTAAGAAAAGGGATAAAACGAGGACAAGAGAAAGGAAACTTGCTTTCTTTCACTGAAACAGTAAGTTCTAGAATGCTCTTATAATGGCAAGGGGATTTAATCTGGAAGTCTGATTTTTTTTTCTCCACAAATCTTTTTTTTATTTTCCGTGCTGCCTAGTGAGTTGTAGTGAGTCTTGCTGCAGCAGCATTAGACACACATCTGCCTACTGTATAGCTCTGCAGGTTATCAGTTTCACAGCAGAGCTGGCAGACACCTTAGCCAGGTAAAGAACATGAACTCAGAAGAGGGAAGGAGGCCATGGAAAAGGAACTGAGCTAGGACACTGGTGCAAATCAGGAGGAGGCAGATGGTCCCATGAAAGTCTGCCACTCTGCTGACAGCTGAGTACATCCTGTACCACTGCCCTGGGTTGTTGCAGGTGACTACAAATCAAAGCTTGAAGAGCACAGTGTCATAATTTTAAAAATCCCTTTGGTGGTTTTTTTTCTGCTGTCAGAGAACCTTAGATGCAAACAGTTCAGGGTCTAGGCCGGTGGCTTCCACTGCACAGAGACATGTTAGGCTTGGGGCATGGCTCGCCTTTTCCGTGAGATCTAGGTAGAAATTTTATATATTTGACCACATAAATGTTGTTGCTGAAATGTTCACTTTGTTAACATATAAATATAGTTCAAGGTACACAGTAGTTGAAAGCTGTGTGCCTGTTCTTCTATATATTAAAAAAGCATCCCATTAAAAGTTTGGCTTTTCAAGCCACATAGCTTGTCTTGTCTCAGACATCCACTCTTAATTTCTTGTTCCAAAATGGCTCTAACCCATGATTAAATTCATGTCTTTTGTCTTCCATCCTTATATTTTTGTTGTCTTCCCATTTTCCAGCTCTAGTCATCTGCCCTTTTTATTTCATGCCAGCTTTTCCTGGTAACTTGCAGATTAGCAGGAAGAGATAAAAGAGCCCGTGATAGCTCCTCCCAGTGACTGTCCTCTGCTGGTGGCTGTGATCAGTCTCCCAGCTCTCTCTGCACTGGTGAAGCCCCAGCCAGGTCTCAAAACCATCTGTAAGGGACACAGAGTATGGGGGAGGGAGAGCACCAATTAAGGGATGTAGCAAAGCCTCGAGGAAGTATGTGTCCACAGTGCTCACTCCAGCACATCCACACATCCATGAGCCCTTCTGCTAATAAAGAAAAGGGCCACAGTCTTTTTATAACTGGGAAACCCTCACATGTAATAGACCATGAAGGACCTGATGCTTGGTAGCAGCAGATGGAAAAATGAGTGCTGCTGCATGCAACATGCAGGTAAACAAAACAGCATTAAACACAGAACAGGCAAGTACAGTAAAAGATTTAGACGGTAAAAATACAGGATTTCAGACAAAAAAAGCCTTCTCCAAGCATGGTAACAATAGCTGGTTCTAATAGCATGTGCCAGGCTGGTGGAAAAGAGCACATTCCTTGCACAGAGTAGAACTGGTCTTCTCTTGCTTCCTCAGACCAGCATGTATTAGCACTGCCTGGAGAAGCAGAAGGATCAGGAGCTTGCTATGAATTTAACAGAAGTAGCACAGCTTGTGGGAGGGAAGTGGAGATTCATTACAGGTGGGGATGCACCAGCCTGGCCACTCCCTGCCAAGGGCAAACATTTCTTTAGTTCCAAGGTCATGAAGTTCATAGAAACTGTAACGTGTGCAGAACATGGCACCTGGACAATTCCAGCCCCTGCCTTTCACGTTGGAAGCAGCCTATCTGAATGTAGTGTTTGGATTCATCTTCTCCCACTGTTCCAAGCCATCAGAAAGACCTTAAGGCTGTTTCTACTTCATACCACCTTCTGCTCGTCTCCCTCTCAGTTATATCATGTTAACCGAATACCTTCTCTACACCATACTAATCTCCTAATTTTGTTTATTTTTTTTTTCCTTTTGAGGGTGGCTGAGAAAAGGAGGGTTGGAACACACAGAGATCATGTCAGAAGATACTTCAGAAGTCAGTCAGTGTAACTAAAATCAGCATGACTGCCAAATATTCAGTTATTTGAAAAAGCTTATAGTCAGGAAGCCTTTTTCAAGCTCCTTCTGTTCAAATTTGAGAGTTTCATTTTGAAAAGGAAATTGAAAAAATAAAGGGCCTTTGAAGTAGAGGATGCAAGTCTTCATCTTACTGTGAAAATACAGATTCTGTCATTTCGGAGACTAGAACTGTGTCCAATGTGGTTTCAGAAAAGCTCTTCTCACACTAAAACAATTTTTCTAATTCTTTCCTTTGTCTTTGAGCCCTTTGTAGCACGTGAACCATAAACAAAAGTTATGTGCACTTATTTGATTAAATGCTGCCATTCCTGCAGATGAAAATTTTCCAGAATGGTCTTACCTGCAGAAAAAGTAATTCACCAACAATAAAGCTTGTTTAAGACTTGGATCGCACCTGCAAATCTCTTTAGCCTGTGTTGGCTACAAATTCTTGTGCTATGCCTATGACTTTTTTCTTAAATTTCTGCTGAAACTTGTACAGAATCTTCGCAGTTCACATAACCCCCAAATGGCAGCTGGCTTTTTATACAGAGAAATGGCTTTGAGCACAGGAAAAGTTATTTATAAATTACAATGCTAATGCATACAAGTAAAGCTCTCTGGGTTCTCAAGTGTCTTCTTAGTGTCCTCTTTATGAGAAATGTCAGAGGCTTTAACAAAACACTTCTTTTCAGCAATGTGTCAAGGTCTGTATTTCCCCACTGTAAGGAAATTATCTTCTCAGCTTTCTAAAGTGTATTGGTTTCATGGCAGTAAGTCAGTGGAAGCCATGCTAGCTATAATGAATAGGTATATAGACGTTGTGTAAACAGGATTCTTAGATGTTTTTCAAACACACACGAATAAAAACAATACACTTAAAAATAAATAAAAGGTTTCCTGATGAGTTTTGCATTTTGCTTTTTATAAAATGTTCCTGAAGACTGTAAAGTGCTCTTAATCATAATTTTAGCACAGCTCCTTAAAAACCACATGCAGCCATCTCAAACTTTTCAATAATGCATTATTGGCAGGTTTAATGCTTTGTTACTGAGCAGTAATGTCTGATTCAGAAGCACAAATGCATATCTACTTGATGATGCAAAGATTTAAGCAAGGCTTCTTCAGGATACCAAGTTCACCATAAAATAATAAAAAGAAATCTCAGACATCCTTTATGAGTACAGAAGGTGTCTGGTAAAGTCATAAAAAGAATATTACTGTGCAAAAGACAAGGATTTCATAGTGTTCAGCCAACTTGCACAGTTTCAATCGAAATGAATATTTGCATAGCAGTGTTCTACCTTAAATAAAACATTTAATGTCTGAACACTTTCTGCCAGTTTTCCACTAGATTTCTTTTTGTTTTTATCCTATGCTATAATGGATAGAATGTCCACTTTATGTCCTTCTCAGGGCTTGCTTTGAAAAACTTTAGAAAGAGTCCTATATCTCCAGGTCAAAAGACCTGGCAGGAGAAAGATATCTGTATGGCAGTAGTAGACCACGTGTCTTGAATTTTTTTTGCTGAGTTGCAGTAAGTGATAGAAGAGCAAGATGTTTTCTGTAGACACTGAAGTCTTCAGTTCTCCAAAAGTAAAAGTCAGTAGGTGCAGTAACCTGTTCTCTGAGCCAGCAAGTATTCAAAACCTATGATTTCAAAAGTTACTACCAAAAGGTGGCCTGCCATTTATCCAAGAAGGATGACATCATGGGGGCTGTGCAGGGTCTTGGGCACTGCAAGCTGCTTAAGAGAAAGAAATTCCCTTCATGGTTCTGCTACCTTGGTAATCAGTATGGGACCAGCAAAGTTAAAATCAGTGGTTGATACAGCTTGATGTAGGTAGCCAGGTTTTAAAATTAAAAGCTGTTATATATGCATGCCCTTTCTTGGCTGAACTCATCACGTAGAACACAAGAATCTTTGTGTTGGCCTGTATGGCACATCAGTATGGGGTAAGTATTCAATATGAAGTTCCAGTTACAAATTCATGGGTCAGCTTCTGTCTCGATTCAGACCTTCTTACTCTTCACAATTTCTTTGAACTTAGACATGGAGCAAAAAAAAGTTTTTGAAGAACCCAGAAAAGCAAATCTCTTAAAATTTGGAGTTATAATTTACATTCTGACATGACTACTGTTAACCAGAATAGTTTTTAGAAATTGCCTTGTGCATCGATCTTGCCTTCCAAAATACAAATTCTTAAAAATGCAAACACTTCCCATAGTGCTGCAGTATCAATTAAAGTGAAGTTAAGGTTTCATTGTTGCCAATAGTTTCTAATTCTTCTGTAAAAGACTACGGGTACATTGAAATAAGTTAATGAAGTCCAAGATAACACAATTGTACTTCTTCTGGTAGATTTCTTCTTGTCCATTACTTTGTATGAATTTATTTGTGAAGTACTGAATGACTTCCAGGATTTAGTTGCAAAAAAAGAATGTACCTATGTCAAGGTTTCTCTTGAAGAGCAGAGTGAGTAGTATGAATGCTGTTGCTGTGTGATGGCTGTTAAGTGGTCAGCAGCACTCAAAAGGGTGCCTATGGTTCTGCTATCTTGATTTTGCTACTCACTCAGCATTGCAAGGGGTGGACAGAAATCTTTATAGCTCAGAGACATCTGGTAAAATCTTGTGGTCTGTCTTCATTTAGCTTGTGGTACCTTTAAAACACTCCTCCAGATGAATGAAGACAGCACAAATAAGAAATCGATGTTGTGTTAGGGCTGTCTTTGCATTGCAAGTGCAGCACATGCATCAGTGACATTATTTAACTGGCAGCTGTATCCAGACTGTGTTGCATGATTCTGTTACTCTAGAACGTCTGTTCTTAAAAAACCCCATGGATTTAAAACAGATAGCATATCACACTGGATTTAAAACAAATAGCACGTCACAGATCATTGGTTGTATCACATCACAGCATTCTCTGAGGGCTTTTGCTTAGTGTTTCAAGTTAAAAAACGGTCTATACATTAAGAATTGACTGACCACTTAAAAAAAACCTGACTATTTGGAAAAAAAAAAGCAACAATATTTCAGGGTTATCTCTGTCACTCTCCTACCGGCTATTTTAGGAAACTAAAATTTAAGCAACCAATAAAAATCTTATAAGGTCATGCAATTATCCCCAAACGACTCATTAAAAAAATTCAAAGAAGTGTTAATGTAACTCTGTTCTTATAAACATTGAGATTTTCCAAATATATGGGAAAACTAAAATGGTAGTTTGAAGTCTTGAATCCATGGAATACAAAGCTTTCCTCAGTGTACATTTTGGTTCTTACAGTGAAGCCTGGATGGGATCTTAAATGGATATTGTCTACCTTAATACTTAGGTTTTGAAGGCTTTCAGAATCCCTAAACTTAAAACCAATCCTTGTTAGGAATCAAGTGAATTCCAGTAAAGACACTGAAAACAAGTATGGTTAAGAGATTGATAGAGTCACATCTGGGTCTGAAATAATCTGATATAAGGTATGAATTTATATAAGCTACACAGTTGAGGTTTTGGCCCTTTATTGTCAAAGTCAAAAGAAGTAAAGCAATGCAGGAGAACTGATGTGAAAGATCACAAAAAAAAAAAGATATTTTAAGGGCTGTTTCTTGCCTGCAGAGTAAATCACCCTCTATATCCTTAAGTCATTGACTGCACCTTTCTTTTGCAAGGTGATCTTTCTTGCCTATTGCAAAGTTTGAAAAAAGATTGATTGCTGTAGCTGATTCTGCACCAATTCTGTCCTGAAATCTTAGCCATTATGTGTCCTGCCTGCAACAAAAGACAAAATGCCACTTCCTTGCTGTATATGTGTTTATCCTCACCCTTATATGATCTCTGTCTTTCAAAACAACTGTTAGATAATGGTTCCAGAAAATAGGATAAAAACTCTTCTTAATCCCCTGTAGAGTTTCAAGATTTTTCTCTGATTTCATAGTGCATGATCTTCTCCAGGGAATGCCTTCACAATTCTAAGAGGGGGAGAGAAATTATTACAAGAGAGTCATGTGCAAAGGGAGGCTCCAAAACAAGCAAAGAGGGCCAGATGAGACAGTGCCAAAAGTTCAGAAAATTGCAGTACTGTAATGACAGCCTTTTGAGGCCAGAGGAAAAAAAAAAAAAAAGAAAGAAAAGAAAAAAAAAATCTCTTCATCAGAAGAGAGACATCAAATTAAATGATTTAAATGATGCCGCCTGTGGTTTTTTGCCGTGCCCAATACCTTGGGAATCTCTTGGGAAAACACTTAAAAATCTGTCTAAAACTTAGCACAAATCCTACAGGAGGTGGAGAGTCAGGCAGGTGCAACGATTCAGAAATTGCCTTCGTTTCATTTTCTAGAGGTACTCTGTGGAATTTGAAAGGAGTGTAGCCTATATTCAATAGGGCTTCCCAGGTATAAATGTAATAAACCAAATGATTCTTCCATCAGTTATTTCTTTTGAGCGATCTTCCCAGGGCAGTGCTCTGAGCACAAAGGGATTTCTGTAACAATTACTCCTGGGAACCCATTGGAATAAGTGGTAATTACACTATCTAAACACAGAAATAGATTCTTGTGCCATTTGTTCCAAAACTAATAGGAAACCTTACTCCAAATTTCTAAGGGTTTTTTGTATTCATAATCTTCCAGCACTGCAAGATTGAAGATACACTCAGGGTTGCACAGACTTTCTTGCTCTGCAGCTTGTAAGAGCCACCTGTCTCATAACTGGTACAATAAACAGTTGCTGTACCCTTGGGTTCCTTTCCTCAGCTACAGAGTAGGGACAGCAGATGTTCTGCAAAATTAAGTCCTCAGTGATTATGGGACTGCTCAAAGGGCCATAATACCTACCCACCACCAAGAGAATGAGTCAGTCAAGCAAGCTGGAGTACTATTCGTATTTCCTATCAGTACAAATGGAAATCATAACACTGTTAGTAAACCATGCCACGGAGGCAAACGGAGGCAAAGAACCAGATGCAAAACTAGCAGGAGAAGTTGCTACCTGTGATGTGATGGTCTGAGACATCATATGGAGTGTACTGAGGAGAAAAACTGTTCCATTGGACAAAAGGCCCACCTTCACCTTATGGTACTTTTGTCAAGTTAGAGGGTCTCAGGAAGAATGAAAATGTTGAAAAAGCTAAAAGGCAAACTGAGATCTTGGAGACAGTGTGTACTATTTCTACTGCTGTTCTAAAAGGTCTACTCAGAATCAGTTCACAACATTCTAGTCTTTCACAATTATGAACTAACTTTCACACTTCAGAAAAATTGTTCATCTCATCAGAGTGACTTGCTGAATCAAAGATTCTAAATTTCTTTTCTGTGCCTTGGACCAAGGCACCAAATATAAACCCTCTGTCTACTCAGTCTCTAAATATAGCCAAGAATTAAGATACTCCTGCTTCCGCATCCTAAATAATCTAATGGAATCAATTACTGTTTTGCGTAGATGACATCTGGTATTTGCAAATAAAACATGAAACATGAAATCCAACCAAAATAAGCATGTAACTGAAGTTTCCACCCATCCAACTATATCCTCAGTAAACGTAATAGTTTTACATCACAGGGTGGGTTTTTCTTATTTCTTATAGACATCAGCTTAGAAGCAAGGTTCAGAGTGAACACCAAAATGTCAGCTGTGGAAGGGACAGAATCTGAAGTGGATTAAATACGACTTTTTCCCACTCTGCCAGTAAGATCTTTCCCCATTATATTTGGAAGCTAAGGATAGTCCCACTATATAGTATCTGTGTTTACAACCCATTTCAAAATATACCCTATTGCAGCATTTCGCTGGCATTGCAATCAATGCTTTAATGTACTAGGGCCAGAATGCAAACTCTCCTTGGATGTATATACAGGATTTTGGCAAGTTACTTACTTTTTCTTTCTTTCTTTCTTTCTTTCTTTCTTTCTTTCTTTCTTTCTTTCTTTCTTTCTTTCTTTCTTTTTCTTTCTTTCTTTCTGAAAAAAATTCTTTAATGTGAGAGTGGTGAGGCACTGGAAAAGGTTGCCAAGAGAATTTGTGGGTGCCCCATCCCTGGCAGTGTTCAAGGCCATGTTGGAAGGGGCACTGAGCAACCTGGTGTAGTGAAAGTGTGTCCCTGCTCATGGCAGGGAGATTGGAATGAGATGATCTAGTTAAGGTCTCTTCCAACCCAGGCCATTCTATGATTCTATGACTCTATGTTTCTTTTCTTTCTTATATCTGTTTCTCTTGTTTTTTTCAAATACAGCCTAAATAGATAAATATAACTGTATCTGCAATCAAGGACTGCCCTTTTCCTTCTCCAAATAATGCATGGCCAGAAAGGGGTGGGTTATGTGCCTCCCCATACTCCAGAACAGTTAGAGCATAGCAAAGCAAGCAGCTCCGCTCTAAAGACTGGCTAGACTGGCTCTGAGTAGCCTTGGAAGAAGCCATTTCTCCTGAAATGCTGTACAATGGAGAGCCATGTTTCCTCACAACTCTGTGTCCAGCCAGAGTTGCAAACCTCTGAAACAGTTGGCCGTGGTAGTCCATACCAAAAGATGAATGCTGGAGAATTTTCAGTGGTTGAGGTTGCTGGGCAGGATTAAAGGTGTGAACCATTCCTGTGAAACCCCACTTCTGACTGTCCCTCTCTGCAATGTTCTGTGTGTTGGGAACTGCAGTTGCAGATTTTACCTTTCGGCAGCTGCACAATTCCCAACCATTTCACCATCACTTGCTGACAGCATGAGCAGGAATGGAAGAAAGTGGTCCCCGCATTCTCCTTCCCTGCCTGATGTTCAGTTTTCTCCCTTGCTCTGGTCCAAATGCTTACATCTTCCTGAGGTAAATGAGAAAGTCACTTGAAGCAAGTTAAACCTATTTGTTTTTTCTTTCCCCTCTAGATTAAATTTAAATCATGCCTACTCTTTTACCCAGTTCACCAGGTACCTGTACAAATGCTGCTGCCAGCACAGAGAAGGGGGACAGCTCAGGTGAGGAAGTGAGTGACTGTGAGCTGTGCAGGAGGAAAGGGAGAGGGATATTTATGTCAGTGGCAGCAGCATCTTGTGGTGTGGTAAAGTTTTTGTGAAACTACAGCAAAGTCACCAACTGTCATCATGTCTGAATGGATAACCTTCATCCTGTCCCCTTTATTCATAATGTGACATATTCTAGCCACAGTACATTTTTTATATTCAGGTAAAATTGAGAAAAAAATTCTTGACTTCAGGTACACAGGTGGAATGAATGGGATTGCAGCCCAACAAATGCCTAAGTTTGGGTAATTTGACTGGTTTCTGAAACGAATTATTTTTTGTTGTTGTTTTTTGTTGTACAAATACTTTTAGAATCTCTGTCTTAGTTGAAAGAAACAAATGTTCCATTTGAAAATATCTGGCTTTAATTCCTTTAACCATAGCCATTGCACTTGCTGAAAAAAAAACCAATTCAGAGCATGACACAGCTATCTATGAAATATTTTAACTGCATCGTGCACAGTCAGCAGAACTTCTGCAGTGTAATTTGGAGAAAGAGACTTCATAGTGTCACTTACTCTCTGAGCTACATATTATGCTTCAACAATTTTCCTTCCTATCTATTGTAAAAATATGGGCAGTTATCCAGTTATGCCAGAGCATCCTTTGTTAACACCAGAGGTTTGCATTTGACATGAAAAAAAAAGGTGTGGGTTTTGTTTGCATGTCATTTTAATTTTCAAGAGCAGCTATAAACCATAAGTAATATCAATAGCATAAGCAGGTGCACCTACCAGTGATAGTTAAATGTTTCTTTATTGTTTGGTTTGACCAAACACTTCAGAAATCACTTGACTCTACTCAGTGACAGTATACATGGAAAAGGTAGCTATGCAAGAAGCTGCAATAACCACCAACCTTGAATTTTGGAGCATGAGTTTGAGTTCTGAAGCTTAGTATCCTTTCTATGTGTGGTTGTGTGTAAGCTGTCTTGAAGGACACTATTACAGAATAAAAACCTCGGGAGTTTTAACAACCATGTAAATGAAAACTCTCACAGCTGCTGCTTGAGTGCATGTAGAAGTGGCACGTCTCTTGTTTGTCTGTGCATGGTGCACCCAGGTGGCAAATCAATCATTTTGCCTTTCCCCAGCACTCCTGGCTGTAGCAGGATGCCCTGTGGAACACAGTGCATGCTGCTCACACCAGGCCATCTCTACCTGCTTCCGTTTTAAACCAGCCTCCTCCCCACAGTAATCTGGTAATCTGTTAGTACTTTTTCTAAGGCAAAAGTACTAAATTTATTCTAATTTATATGTTTGTAATAGCCATTACTCTGGGAAGCCTATAGTTGTTGTACAAAGATGTGAGCCATTAGAAGGAGCCTGACATCTCAACCTTCCTAAATAATGTAACTTAGCAATAAATGTTTAACTTCTTTTGAAAACTAGATAATGCACGGTATACTACTTCCAGCTGCATATTTTGAGTCAATGGGAGGAAAAAAGTCTTGGCCTAATAAAACCTGGGAAAAACTGGCAATGAGCAAAGATCTGTGACCAGAAAATTGTCTCAAAGGTGGAAAAATATTTTATAAATACATATTTATTTTTAGTTTTATTTACCAAGAATAACTCTTAAGTAGCAAGCCTCTCAGTTATGACATATATAAATCTTGGCTCTTACCAGACAGTTGCCTGTGATATAATGTCACTTACTAATTTCATTGGTCCAGCGTAGACTAAAGAAGTCAAAAAGTGAAAAAGATCCATTTCCAGCTCATGTTTAAGGAGAATAACCATCCCACTGTACTTTTAGTACAATGGAAAGAGCTGTGGTATTCTTTTGGTAAGGAGCAACTCAGTCTCTACCAAGTGCTACACAAGCTGTGTGGCTTGCTGTTAAAAACACTGATCATAAACAGCCCTTTGAGTCCAGCCAAAGCAGTAAGAATGGGCATGTTTCAATGGCACAGGAGCGTAAGCGTGTCACTGAAATGTGGTCTTCTGGAAACTGCTTTTAACACAATGGAACTATTTCTTGGCTGGCTCAGTTGATGGTCACGTGCTTTTGTTGCCATGAGCTGTGAGAACCAGTTGCATCAGACATTGCTGTAGAAATGTGAATGTAATTTATGACGGTCTGTAGTAATTCTGTACATCTCTTATGTCTGTGTTCTTATAGCCACTTGGGCACTGAAGTAGCTGAAATGAGAAAGAGGCAGCAGTCACAAAATGAAGGAACATCAGCTGTGTCTCAAGCACCTGGAAACCAAAGGCCCAACAACACATGTTGCTTTTGTTGGTGCTGTTGCTGCAGCTGTTCATGGTATGTCCTGTAGTATATTTGCTTCCATATCCACCACAGGTAAACGATGAGATGGAAAGCACTGGGAACATGCAAACTTCTGGGAGAGGAGGCACAATGTAACTTTTCACTTAAAAATTTGATTTAAAAATTCCCTGATTTAGTTGGACATCTTGTGAGGGGGAAGATGAAAGAATAGTAAATTCAAGCTATATTTACCCTACATAAGCCATAACTAAATGAAGAAATTTCAGTTGTAAAACTTGTATTTGTGAGTGAGAGACTCAATAATGAATATTTTATAGCTTGCATTCAAAATATTTATTTCTGCTTGTACTTTTGATAGTGCAGTTCTCTGCATTCAGGAGTATAAAAGGGAGATGGTCATAAATGTGAATATGTGGTGTCCTGTTGTATTACTAATATAAATTCTGTAAATCTGAAAACATGAGCCTTAAATTCCACTTTATCTTTTAAATGGAATGGCATAATTTTAGTGGCTGCTTGTCCCTTCCTCAACAAAGAGTTCACTTGTAAAATAAAAGATTTAAAGTCAGTTTCAGAAATAGCATTAAATTCTCAGTGTCTTGAGATGCATCAGGTCTTTATTTCTTATTTTTATGAACACAGTATTGAAATATAAGGTAAATGACATGCAGCACTGTTCAGAGCCTGTGCATCATATTAACTAGACAGTTCAGTTTTTTTGGAGTGACCATTCCTCTGTGTATCTGAGTTATTTTCACTTCAATCAGCCATCTGGCCCCAGTCTAAAATCGGAGGCTATTAACTTCAGTACATTTAAAAATACATACCAGCCTATATGCACTAGGTACCAAATGGGACAGGTTTTTTTCCAAGATACTGCCACATCCTGGAGACAGTAGCAGGGTGGACCTGCCTTGGCTATTACTTCCAGTTTCACCTGCAGACAGAGTATACTTGGAGCAAGGATGAGCCAGACCTTATGCTTTTATCATTTATACTTTGCAATATGTTCAATCCATATTGCAGAATAGGTGGAAGTGTATTAAATAGGAAGTAAAGAGAGGGTGTTTTGTCACTTTTCTTTCTGCTCTGGGACAAGGGCACAATATCACCTATACTGTTACAGGCCAGAGATTCATTTAGCTCAGTATCCTATTTCAGCGTGTGACCTTTATCAAATACCAGAAAGAAAGGATAAAACACGTACACATGCACCTCCTCAACCTATCCACAGTAAAACACCTCACAACTACTGCCAGTCTGCAACTTAGGGATTTCCTGGCCCAGAGTTCATTTCTGTGTGGTTTATAGACCTTGTTGGAATTTTCTTTCCTTAATTTGTCAAAACATTTTCTGAAGCAATTTCCCAAACTCATCTAAACTTTTGGCATCCAGGGTTTCCTCTAGCAATACATTCTACAATGGGCCTGTGCACTCCATGAAGTATTACTCCCTTTTATTTTTGTTAACCTTCTAGAAACTAATCTCATTTGATGCTTCCTTGTTCTTATGTGAAGAACGGTGGCTAATCATTCCCAGGATGGTCAAGATTTTACAGAGCTCTCTCATATCTCCCTTCAGCTGTTTTTTCTTCCACAGTCTTCTCTGTTTTAACCTCTGTGATGCAGAAACTGACCCACACCATGATTTATCCTTATCTGTCCTATTTACTCACCTACCTTGTGTCTCTCTATGTACTTTTTCTATTCTACTATTTCCTGTCCGAGATGTGTGACTAGCTCTGCTTTAGTGGTCAAGACATGGGTGCACCATGTTTTGTGTTTGCTCTTGAGTTTTGTTAGTAATTCCTAGCACTCTGCTCATTTTTTAACAACCCCAGAGATGATGTTTTCATGGAATTATCCACCCTGAATACAACATCTCTTTCCTGAATGGAAATAAAGTCCATCATTGTGCATGTACAGCTAGGGTTGGCTTTTGCCTTGCATACTAGAACATGAATAGCCGTAAAATATCAGTCTAATTTCTCAAACTTAAAGACAACTAATTTTATTTTTTAAGCATGCTCTAACTCAAGGAATCTTATTTGACAATTATACCCTATTTTGAAGCTCTTGTGACCCTTGGAGTGCCTCCAGTCCTTAGAAGGGGATACCATTATATATGTAAACAGATTATATATATTAAATGTAAATTACAGTAATTATTGATTTAAAACATAGGATGTACCTTCAACTGCTCTAGTAATTGTTTTTCTGTCTTTCAGGGATTTTCAGGGCTTGAGATTGGGAATTTTTTTTTTTTTTTTTTTGCAAAATAGATTAGACTGAGCATGGAGAAATCCTGTTAGCTAGTTTTCAAGATTAAGTCAAATAAGTGATCAAAGGAATAGTTACATCACTCATGTTTGCTAAAATGAAAAAGACAGAAAAGGTGATGTAATAAGTATTTGGCAGCTCTATCTTCTATGATTCTGTAGTGGAAATTCCTTTAGAGGAGAGATGGGACAAAACTTCAAAAAAAGCAGTATGAAATGTTTCAGGATCTCAAGTAAAATGAGGTAACTGATTGTGGTGCCAAATTCATTTTGCAAATCAGAACTGTCCAGGAGGAGTTCAGATTACTGTTCTTGCCTCAGTTGTTTACACTAAAAAATTACAAAAATAATAATAATTTTTAAAAAGTAACTAACTTTATTATTCTCTCGTGTATAGGGGATTCTAGGTAATTAATTCTCTAGGGTAGTTCTCTGTAATAGAAAATCCTAATCAGCAATTGTAACAGGTTCTCTGGACCTAGTGTAATTACATGCTTTCCCTAGTTCCACAGGTCTTTATATTTGAGTAACATGAATTTCTCAAGAGATACCTTCTGGAAATGTTGCTGGATTCATTAATGGGGAAGGCAATGTTCTATCAAGATTAGAATTTTCTTCAGTTTTTCCACCTGTGTGTGACTGATAATAGGTCTTACATGACTAACCTCTTATTGCCTCAACTTCTTCATCATTCACAGAAATGGAGGGAGTATGTGCAGATTTTAGTAAAATATTTTCCCTTTCTCCTGTTCAAAGAGTTAGTTCAATAGTTCATATATCCAAACCAATCATTATAATTCTGAAAATATCTTTTGTGAATCATGTGATGCTTGATTTTCTTCTGTTCTACTCCATGTTAAAATTAGAATAGGCATTAAGTCTTCTGTTTGCACAACAGCATAGGCAAATACTCACACCTTTGTTTGGGGAAACAGTATCTTGCCTAATAGAGACTTGTTAACAGCAAAAAATTAGATTGAAAAAATATTCAGTACATCCTATTCCAAACCTTTTTTTGTTTTTCTCTAATATATCTTTCTTAAAGGTAACAACTATTTGCAGGATTTCTCTATTGTTATGGGATAATCCGTGTAGGTAACTCAGCCCCAAGCAGATGCTTACTCACTCCTCACCAGCAGGATGGAGAAGAGAACCAGAAAAGTGAAAGCAACAAAACTCTTTCACTGAGATAAAGAGTTTAATTGATAAAGCAAAGCTGTGTGCACAAGTAAAGCAAAACAAAACATTCATTCACAGTTTCCCATCAGTTCAGCCATCTCCAGGAAAGCCAGGCTCCATCACATGTTACAGTGGCTTGGGAAAACAGACGCTATAACTCTCAACCTCCATCCTTCCTTTTTCTTCTGCAGCTTTTATTGCTGCTCACAGTGTCATATGGTATGGAATATCCCTTTGGTGAGTTGTGGTCAGCTGTCCCAGCTGTGCCCCCTCACACTTCTTGTGCACCCGCAGCCTGCTCACTGTCAAGGCAATGTGAGAAACAGAAATCCTTGATGCTGTGCAGTGACTGCTCAGCAGCAGCTACAACATTAATGGGTTATCAACACTGTTTTGGTCAAAAATCCAAAGCATAGCACCATAAGGATTCCCGTGAAGAAAATTAACTCCATCCCAGCCAGACTCAGTACATCTATTGGCACTAATAATCGTTAGGAGAGTAGATTGCTCAGTTTACGGGGACAAAGCAAGACTTATTACCAAGCTTTGCTCAGATTGGAAAAGAATGGAGATAAACAGGATTATTAAGATGGTTATTTTTATTTTAATATGTATACTCACGATGTTGCCCAACTAGTTTAAGCTCTATACTTGTTTCTGAGTACAAGTAGTGAAGGAAACAGTCCTCCTCAGTGGAAAAAAATAAAGTGCTTCTGAAGTTCCCAACAGGAAAAGCTTGTCTCCTTACAGCAGAAGCAGATGATACATCCCTGTGAACACCTTCTGTGGACTTTCCTCTCTTCACTGACCAGACACAGACCTTAGGCACTCATAAGTACCAGTCACGTACCTATGGCTCTGTACTGAATCACCCCATGTCTTAAGCTTCTGCAAAGCTCCATTCCAAAAGAAGAATGTGCTTCCTTACGAGGTGTAACTTCAATGACTTGGGTAGCCTGAGACTTGCAAAATTTGCAGCAAGTCTTCTAACATGACAGTCTGTAATTTCCTCAGTTACGCTTTCTCCAGAGAGTTGCCTGCAGAGAGCTGTGACTTTATAGTTTTGATCTCAGCTTGGCAAGGTAAGAGGAGCAAGCCTGCTATTTCACCTCCCCAACCTTATTTAGCAATCCATTACTCCAGCTTCCTGAGCAGACATGAAACCAGTTGTTCTCTTGCAAACACTTGTAAATTACATTCTTCAAAAAAACTCTTCAGGCACTAGCACAGGGAGGTTGGCTTTTCTGCCAATTTTTTTTTGCTTCCTCCTTTGTCTCCTACCTAGAGCAGAAGTCATATCTTTTTATCCCCTCTTCCCTTCATAAGGTGCTCAGTGAATGTGAAAACTGTGGGACACTCTGATGCCCAATAATCTGTCTCCTTTCACTGTACACAGAAGGCTCGGAAGGCATCTGACATCTACCCTGCAAGACACCGTAGCAGTACGGCAGTCTGGGGACATGAAAAGGCTTCCAAGGGATAAGTGAAGATGATCACTTAGCTTCACTTGTAGCTCGACTGAAGTGAATGAGCTGAAAGGCCTTTACCTGAAAAGGTAACCATTGAAACTGCTGAAGACTTGTGGAAGAGAGTTTCCCACACACAAGAGATGCCAGGGCAGATAGGGTATTTGCCATCTTGGCAGTAAACAAGAGTTGCTCTTGGCAAGAAACCTCTCTCCTCAGTTCTTATAACTTGTCTATGACTGCTGTGAGTTACTCTGAAACTTCTTCCTGATGACGTTGCTACACAAATATTTTTCTTTATTAAAGGGAACATTTTACTTGCAAGAGTTTAGCAACCTCGGGCTTACAAGAAAATTTCTGTCACTTGTGCCATGAATATGAAATGGCAGAAGCAGTTCTAAGAACAATTTTAAATTGCATTAATATTTTTCTCTATGGAGTTCAATGTTATCCTTATCCTAACAAACAGTGTATTCTAAATGAAAAAAAAAACAACCAAAACCCCACTTTTTTTTTTGGTTTTTTTTTTTTTTTTGCACTTCCCACCTCTCTAGTATTTTGAGAAGAATAACATTTTCCTGGCATATTCAATGTTATTCTGCTATCAAAAAATTGTGTCAAGGCTTTGCATGAGTCTATACAAGATAATCTCTGGGGCCTGCAGTCATGACTGCTTTATTTTATTTAACTATGGTAAAAAGTGAAGGACAGAGAAGCAAAGAAAGGATGGAAACAAAAAACAATTAAATGCAATAAATTATAGCCACATGCTCATAAGTATGTCAAATACAAAACCCATATCCCTCTTCCCATACCTGTCTGCAGCAGAACTTTTAGACAAGGAGCAGACTAGAGGTGGGCTGGTACAAAAAAGTCACCCAGGCTCCAGGACTTTGTTAAAGCTTCTAGCAAGAAAAAAAAAATCCTTATCTTTGAAACAAAAGCATAGATTTTGAAAAATATTTTGGCTTTTATTTTATTTTTAATTCTTCTTTTCCTCCCTGAATACATAGGACAACACGTCTGAAACAGTACTCACTTCTCTGGGTTTACCTTTTCTAAACATCACACCTGTGAAAAAGCAAATACGGAAAAATGCATCAGGAATTACTTTATTCTAGTGCAGAATACAGAAGTGCAGGCTACTGTTCTCTATTTTACTGAAATAGAAGGTGATATTTTTAAAAATATTTAATGGGAAAAGATGTTCCAATCTGAGTCTTTTTATACTTTAAAATATCACAGAACACCCTTACATTTTTACCACTTGCTATTGCAGAGGTCAAAGATGAAAACATTTTGTCCCTTTCCTGGAGAATAATTTATTCTGAGGGAGAGAAGGCTTAACTAGCACAGGAACTCGTGCTTTGTGCAGCTATGGGACAGTATCATCTGATCATGGGAGTGTGATGGGCAGCACTGGTGCTTTCTTAGGAAAGTAGCACCAGTTCTTTGATAGGTAGTATTTAAAGCTGGATAAAATCCATTATCTGACTTGTCACACAACCTACTGAACATGATATTCATGAAAATCAGTCTTAAATCACCTTGCCTTTAAATCCACATATCCTCAGTTCTGAGGCCATGAGAGAAAGCTGGCAGACATTCCTGTTGTCGCTGGAATGCACCATGGGGTGAGAGGGGACTGAGGATTTAAAAATCTAGTCCTCAGGACCTCTCAAGGTTCTCTGAGCTACTTAAAATAAAAGAATTAAATTCTCAGCATTTGGAAAAATAAGCAGAAGACACACTAAAAATAAATAGCTTGTCAAGTATTTATTTTTTCATACTTTTGTAAGTTAACAGTACTTATTAAATAATACACAAGTAAAGCATTTCTTTTCCCTTTAAAGCAAAAGAAAAGGATGATCTCTAAACTGAAAAAAAATCAAAGCAGGGAAGCATGCCTTCCTAATAGGTATGAAATTTAATAAGCTCTTTCTCCTTTACAGTTAAGACAGGAGAAGTGATTTTGCTGGAAATTTATGGAAGTTTAGGTCCTCAGGGCAGGCTGGGGACAGGTGGCTCTGTTCATGCGTGTTTCCACAACTCTCCTAGGGCAACACAGCCTGACTTGCCAAACCTCTGGGCTTGTGCCCTTCTGTGACACTGGGCCAGATTGTCAGTGTTAGCCTAATAATTCATGGAAGTCTGCTCTCTCCTTGAGCCAGCCCACCCATTTACCTCATATGTGATTCAATACACAGCTTATCCCAAAGCTCCAGAGCTGGCAAGTATAGGCAGCTTCACCTCCCTGTGAAGCAGATGTGAAATGCTACCTTTCCAAAAGGGAGGGCCACATTTCTTTGCCACAAGGTGTAAAGGTAGGTGAGCTCGCAGATATGCTAACTTCTCCTAACTATTAGTCCATAAATTTTCCTGCATCTGCTTCTAAAGAGTAAGATGTGAATGCAGGAAAACAAGATGTTACTGGCAAAGCAAAAGAACTTGAGAAATAAAATTAACAGAAAACAAAAATTTAATGTAAAAACAACTAAAGGAAGCTTAAAGTTAACCTACTGAATCTCATGAGAACCTGCCTTGGTCACTGGGGAGCCCTCTTCTAAATTAATCAAATATATCTCACCTCCCCTCATCAAAAAGCAGCTAAGAAATCCTTTAATCCAAGCTCATGCACCACGTTTTATCTTCTTCCGTTCTTCTTCTCAGCCTCCTGCCACCTACCTCCAAATTCCTGTGGGAGCACAAGCTCTTGCACAGCCTCAGAATAGGGGCAGGGACAGTGAGCCACCAGCTCCCACAGCAGAAAGGGGTTTCCACAGGAAATTTGCCAAGAAGTGGATTTGATGCAGGCTATTGCTTTGTGGGACATGCAAAGTAAATTAACATCATGTCCTTTTCTAGGAGAAAGCTGTAAGCTGCACACTGCATTTATTTTGGCAAGTGGTGCAAAGGGGTAATCACTAAGGCGCTGCCAGTCTACCATGAAATCATGGTGGAAGCACAAAGATACACAAGACGCTACACAGATGTTCAGCATATGTAAATAATCCTAAATTAATTTCCAACCAAGAACCCTGGTTTGGAAAAAGTTTCAACTCTGTAAACTAAGTCCATGTAAACTGATAAATGTTTCTATTTTCAAATGTATGAGGTAAACATTTTCTCCCCATAATAAAATAATAAAAATAGAAGGCTAATGCAAAGAGTGGAGCAAGAGCTTCTTATGCAGCTGGTCTGTTAACTTTCATCACAAGCCAGTGGTAGAATCCTCATTAACATCAAAACCAGACCTGGGCTCTCTGTGCCAAGCTTTCCTAGTATCAGGATTTTATTCTTAATAATTTAAACTTTGAAAGTTCATTTCATTTTGAGGAACAGATGGAGGCTCATGTGTTTACTGACATTTTTCCCCATCTGTGATAACACAAGCAGGTTAGAGAATGAGTAGATTGTAAACATAATAGATTAGCAAATTTTAAATAAATGTTTCTGAAGATTCACAAATAAAATGCAGATTCCTTTGTGTGTAGTGCTACTAAGATACAAACCTCTGATCAGTCTAACTGCAGAAAATAGTTGTATTTCAAGCAAGCATTTCTGTAAAGAAAATTACAGTGAAAAAAATCAGAACTACAATCCTTCTAAATTGAAGAATAAATGCATGCTCGGAGGGGATTTGGGATTACACAAGGCTCATTCTAATTCAGTGGTGCAAAAGATACCAACAGTAGCTCCTTAGAAGGAGAGAGGGCAGACTAAATCTAGTTAACTTTAGAAAATGATCTTGATTCTATCCTGGCACAGCACATAAGAGTGTATTCAGGGACAGCTGCTCTTGAGGAGACTAGAGGCAGAGAAAGCAGTGGCAGAATCACTTCCACTGGTGAAAAGCAGCTTGATGTTTCCTCTGAGGCTGTTTAAGAGATGGATTGCTTCAGAGCATCAGCATCTTGGCTCTCCCTCACCCTTCATACCCGTTTCCCACCTGCCTGCACCAAAATGATATTCAGCTTGGTGTCTGTGGAACACTGGCTGAAGGAAGATTCATAATGTCATGACAGATTTTCTCTCACCAGAGCACAGCTTGACTGTTGCTGTGGAGAAAAGAAAAAAAATAAGAAGTCAGGAGTGCTGAGAATGCCTGAGTCCAGCTTATGCTGTGATTTTCAGATATTAGGATTTTGGAGCCTTTGAAATCTCCCCTGACAGGGTTTGGGCTGTTTTTGGTTTTCTTATGAGAAATTTGCAATTAGATATTTACAGAAAGATGCATTAACTCAGAAGTCCATGGAAAACCACATAAATGGAGAAGTACGTGAAAGGTCACAGTGGGTCTGAGATCAAAATATAAGCTGAAGTAAGGCGTGTTGATAGATGGTGACATTTTAAAGGTGCCAAAGTGCCCTCTGAACTTTATTCATTGTGGAATAGTAAAAACTTCAATATTCAACACGCAAAAACAATAACAAAACACCCTTATCTCAATTAAGCACACTGACAGTGTCTATACCAGTAAACGAAGCAGGGCTGGGGTCTAACATGGGCTACAGCCAGCCTGTACAGTAAATTGTTAGCAAGTGTTAACTCCCTGGCAGAGATTTGGCCAGTACCAAAGTGCAGTCTCAGTCAATGGCCTGTGGCAGGTGCAGAAACCCTGTTTTGGGTATGGGCTTTGGTGGACTGGGGCTATGTGGTGCCAGTCAACCTCCAGACTCTCACAGACCATTTTATCTGCAAGAATAAATGCAGCCTGTAGTTCCAAACCAAAAGGGAAAAAAATTAGGCTACTAAAATCTGTCAGCAGCAGAATTTCTATCTCACATAGGTTTATTTTTTAACCGTGTATAATTCCAAATCGGTTTAAAATGTCAGTTAAAACAGGAATAAATGTCTAGCACTTTAAAGAGAAAAAAAATGAGAATATTTCATGGAAACGAGTCTGGACCCCTAGTAAGTAGCTCTTATTAGATGAAGATCCTCTCACTAGAAAAGTGGGTCAGACATCCATTATGTGAGTCAGAAAGGCAAAGGAGATATGAGTCTTGTCTAGTCAGCCTTAATAATTCCATAGCACATATATTTGTCTAGATGGCAGCTCTGGTTCTTCTGAATTACCTGGGTGAGGGCCTGATACTGGCAGATGCTGAGCACCCATTATGGAGGAATGGGTAATTTCAGTTCTTGTTGACATCCATGCTGAAAGTGCTTCCCAGCTGAGGGCCTTGTCTAACAAAATTTGGAAACCAGCACCAGCACAACAGATGTCTGTAATATACACAGACTGGCACGGAGGGTCTCAATCCTGTTTGTTATCTGGAGGAGTGTTAAGTGGGAGATTCCCCCATCTTACTTGACTGTGATGTGGATAAGTGTAAACTAGTTTAGTCTGGGCTAATTTCACAAAATATGGTGTTCATAAACATCAAAGTAGGAACTATCCTTTGAAATTTCCTAAAGCTCTCTTTAACTGGATTACATTGCAACACCTTATGAAAAGAAAAATGTGAATTTAGTATGAATGCTTCCAGGCATCTCTTCCCATTTGGAAACTACATCTAAATCTGTGGAATCTATCTACATTACCCAAGTAGTGACCCTATTCAAGCTCAATTCTTTACTGTTGCTCCTACTTTAGTATCTGAAAACCAAGAATAATAAAGAAAAAGCCACTACAGAAACTGAGACTAGGCTCATTTATCAGAATTAATTGAGACCATTAGGCTTGCTTGCTAGTGATTTGGAGGGCTTTTGTTCATCTAGCTACCCTTTCAAGGGATACAATTTCCATTTCTTTGAACACTACAGAACCATCACTTTTAATTGTCTCAAGTATATGAAGGCATTGTTTGCAAAATAGCTGTAGCCAGGAGTAAGGACACGGAAGATTGTCTAGTAATTAAATGTATCCATCATACAAGATGGAATATGAATGGTAATATTATTCTGAAGGAAGGAATGAAGCTGACAGCCAGACTAGCGATCTGTTGGGTGACCTGACAAGAGAAATACATCCTTGAGTTGAATGTTGCCTAAAGCAGAAAACATCTCTAAAGTAATGGAAGAAAGATGGAATAACTCCACTAGAAATCATTGGTAGGCAAACTTTGCAAATCTTGGATTTCTTACCTGTACAGAAATTACATTCCATATATGAGAACAAAAATCTCAAAAAAATATCCTAGAAAGGACTAAAAGTTTACAAAAGTTGTAATTCTGTTGTGGCTATCATTATGTAAAAGTAATACAATCTCTTTAAGATAAAATCCAGCAGAAAGTATATTTTCTTACAGATTTTCAGAAGAACAAAATATTGTAAGTAAAAAAGGGTTTAGGAAAGGCTGATTGCTTTAAATTACTAGTTCTTTCCTGTCTTGCACAGTTACAAATTTTGCTCATTGCTAGTCTAAGTTTGAGGGAGATATTGTCCTTTATTTCAGAAGTTCAAGTACAGTGCACACCGGTATTTTCCATCTGCCTTTGGGCTCCTGCTGAGCTGCAATATCTGTAGGTAGGTAGATTAAATCAGTCACACAAGAGCAGAGAAAGAAAACAACACATACAGCAAGGCTGTCCATTAAAAGGGCCAGTCTTCTTTCACATAACATTTAACCTGCACTGACCTTGAGAACCAGTTCTCTCCTTCGCTCTGAAGTCATCCTGAAATGTAAATGTAATTGCATTTTTTTACGTAGACCCCCAAAATATTCCTCAATTGCAGCCTCTTTTTAAATATGTTGTTTGTGGCACTACTGGCCACACCTGGAGCTCTATATCCAGTTCTGGGCTCTTCACTGCAAGAGCCCTGGATATACTGGAGTCCAGCAGAGGGCCTCTAAAATCATTAGAGGACTGGAGCACCTCTCCTGTGAGGAAAGGCTGAGAGACCTGACATGGTTCCACCTGGAGAAGAGAAGGCTCAGAAGGATCTTATCAATACATATAAATACCTGAAGTGAATGAACAAAGAAGATGGGGCCAGGGTGTTTTCAGTGGTGCCCAGTGACAGGACACCAGAGGCAAGGAAAACAAGCTGTAACACAGGAGGTTCCCTCTCAACATCAGGAAACACTGAACTCAGCACACTGAACTCAGTTTTAAGACTGAAACTCAGATCTTAAATGTTTGCAAAACATTTCTGGGTTTTTTTGTGAGTATTTTAGGAGAACATCCCTTTTATCAAGGGTTTTCCAGCAGGTTAGTTTTTCCATTACCAATACACTTCTGAACATTTTCTAAAAGATGAAAGAATCAATATAAAAATTACATCAAAGATCACATTGCAAATATCAGTCTATGATGGAAGATGTATTGACACATGTATTTTTAATTCTACAAGGCTTTGCTTTCAAATTTTTCATGGGGCCCAAAAGGAAAATGTAGTTTGGACAAATTTGACAATTTGTCTGCCAAATATATTCTGATTTCCACTTTGATGGAAAATACAGCAGGAAAATATAGCCCATGGCTTTAGAAAGAGACTGTTAATCTGACTGTCCCTTATGAAGAAAAAAAGTTACCAGATTTTAGATCTATTCCATTTTAAAACATTAAATATACAGGAAAGGGAAGAGAGTGAAACACTGCAGATTTGCTAAAACCTTTTAAGCACTTGCTTTACCTTTAAGTCATGGAGGGATGTGCTTTACGAGCACATCCCTCTATGACTTTAGTTTAGCACTCATATTTCAGTAAGGATGATCTACCTTCAAGGTGCGACGTGGGATGCAATTTAATAACCTTATATAATGATCTTACATAAACTCCAAAATCTTGGCCACGACTTCCCATTAACAAAGAGATGATTATACTCTTAAGCAGTAGATCCTTTGGGTTCAATTCTGCTTCTGCTCAAGCTGAGGAATAGCACACCATAATACTCTCAGGACAGAGCTAAATGTCTTAACTGACTAGACCTTAATAGCCTGAGGTGCTCCAGATATCTCAAATTGTGATTTCCACCAATCTCCTTTTTCTTTTATGGTTTATAGTTGAATCTGTATTGACTTTTGACCAATTAGGCTGAATGCTGCACAGTATTAAGAAAACACAACAATTGAAAACCAGCAAGACATTGAACCCACTCTCCCCCACATTCCAAGTATGGCAGAAAGATACAATCTCAAATGAACTGAGAAGTTTCTTATTTTTCATGGGAAAGTTCACAACTCTCAACATAGATGATCTGGCCTTATCATAAGCCTTTGAACAAAAGAACTCATAGAACTTAGTCCAGGTTTTCACAAGGAAGAAAGGTAGGACCCTATTCCTCTGTAGTATTTTAAAGCGTATTTCCTTCTGAAAAAGGAAAAAATCTCTTGAATATCTCACAGGCCTAAAAGCTATTCCTTCACACAGAAAGGTTGAAATAACACTGCAAGAGCAGCACTAAAGAACAAACACAGGAGAATGGGCAGTGATTCTTTCAGTCACCCTCGATTGCTTCTACAGCATTGGTGTCAGAAATAAGACAGTGAATGGGCCAAGATACCCATGTGTAGGCACACGGGGTTTTGACTATTTCTCTATTCCTGTGTCCACACACTCCATAGCCATACCATCAATGCTACTCTTCTAGAAATCTCAAGACTATTTTAGGGAAGCAAGGATACTTCAAATACAAAAGAAAAATGCAGTTTTTGCTGTGCTTTGGGATTTTAATGCTGTAAGGCATTGCTCTTCACATTTCTCTCCACAGGTCTTAGTATAAACACAATTCTGAGTGAAAAAATGGAGATGTTGTTTGCAGGACTCTGAGAGATGAGGCTCTAATAAATACCCCCTGTATCAGGAAGTTAAGAGTTATAGCTGCTGGGTTTCCTGATGGGCTGTTTTCTTAATAGAAACTCTCTTTTCTTGTAATCAGAAAGCCTACTGGAAAAGATATCTGCTATGACAGAATGTAATTTTTCTAAGGAGCTTCTTAAATTTAAGCACAATATTTCATTTAAATCTACTCTTTTATCACATTAACTAGAATTACTCACAAAAGAGTAGTTTGAATAATGGTAACTAACAATGAATAAAACCAAGACAACTGATTATTTCATTTTAAATTGTAACAATAATTATTTTTAAAACTATAAAAAGCAATTATGAAATGTCATTAAACTTTTCCACAAACACTATTTTGTTAGAAATCCAATTCAGAAGTAAATTAATTTTAGCTGTCAAAGCTGCAAAACACAAACTCAGTTCCAGTCATCTGCATTCTCCATAAAACCCTGGTGGAAGGGCCTGTGAAACAGCTTCTGCATTCATCCTGGGTACCAAAAATTGGACCAGAAAATTTACACTTTACACTCCCGCTTGGCCCACAGGATTTATGGTATGCAGAAATGTGCACATGGGAGCCAGAAGTCTGCCTGCATTTAATATTACTGGATCCTGAGCAGAGGATCCTAAGCTTTTTTGTTGAAAGCAAATTCACGGCCCATAGAAGTGCCCAAGTGTCTGTTACAGACTGTTTCTTAGCTGTATGCTCTTCAAACAGAGATTAAAAAAGGCGAAAAATATAAAATACAACACTACACACACTACAACATAACAAACTGAATCAAGGGGGAAAATAAAACCAAGAAAAATTGGAAAGGAAAAAATTGTATGTTTTCTACCATTGGAAGAGACAAAGCATTTGAAGAGACAAATCACTGATTTCATTTTATCTTACTTTTTGTGACTTATGAGAAAAAAAAAGAAAACAGGGCAGTTATTACTGCAGCTTTTATAGTTACAGGCTAAAACAGTGAGACCACACTGTAAGCTGAACAAAGAGCTGAGAGGTTTGTGACTCTGCATTCTATCCTTCACCTGATGCTTTGAAATATTGGAGGAGTTTTAGCTGTAATTCAAAATCTCCAGGATGGTTAACTTGCAAATACTTGCATTATTGAAAAAAAAAAAAAAAGTTTGGGGTTTTTAGTTACATGAGGTAAGACTCACGAAATCAGATGTCAAGATTATAAATTCAACTTGCAAACGCAAATTTTTTTCCACTCTAAAACAGCTGGGTCCAAGGTGGAGTCTATGCTTGTTTGTTTTTTTATTTTAAAAACAATTTGGATCATACATGCCTCTTGCACCATCTTATCACCTAAGGCAAGTGTAATTCTGGCACTCAGAAAACTTAGCACCACAGGTACCTGGACTTTTTGAAAGGAGTTTATAGTTTCAGTGGACACTGCCAAGTAGGCTGATTATAACCTTATGGTAATTGTTGGCTTTCCCCCAACAGACTGCTTGCCTATGTCAGTCTGCTAAACACAATCTCATCATTTAGTCTTAAGCACAAGACAATTTTTTACTCAGAGTAGGATGTAGCTATTTGTCATTAAATTTCTAACTTGTTTTCAATATAAAATTTTACATCCTACATTTCTTTATTGAATTCAGTGAAGAGCTGTAAATCATTATCTTTGTAAAGAACTAGGATTGACACTAATGACAAAAAAAACCTTCACTTTTTTTTTGATCTGTTTCTTATTTGTAAAAAAATTATTATGTTCTTCTGACTGAGTTAAGACCAGATTCTGATCAGTTTAAGCAAATGATTCCATAGGCTTTTGACCACCATTCCCCTTCAAAGTCTCTCACAGACTACCAAGACAGACATGGGAATAACAAATTTACTACACATCATTTGTGTTTGCCTTGCAGACCTCCAGGCATCCATGCAAGCCTCCGCTCTAGAATTCATTTATTACCACAGATTTGGCTGCCATTTTAAATATACTGGTATTATTAGAAGAGTTTTAGAGCTTTAGTCTGTCTTGCTATTCTTACAAGGACATAAACTCAGAGGTCAGGTAAGAGATGGATCCTCTTTCTCTCTAATACAGCCAGGTGCCTGAAGGATATTCTGCAAGTTTATCTGAGCCTATGAAAATGTCTAGTACAAGGCATCACCTCTTCATAAAAATAATTATTCTAGATCTAGTTTATCTCAGAATAATCATTCTGGATATTATTCACTTATGGTAACAAATAAGTGAACTCTTTTCCTTACTTTAATAGAAGCAAGTTTTTTACCCTTTACTCAGCTTAAAAAAACAAGTTATCCTTGGATAATGTTGTTCATGTAACATTTCATTCTCGTTGATGCCTATTTTTGTGACATTAAAAGAGAGACAGAAGACAGTGATTTGAGATTAACATAGCTGGATTGTTCTTTATGAATGGATCACAATAATATTGCAGTTATTTTTCATTATGATTGCTTTGCACAGTGTAGCAAAATCGTCATTCGCCTCTGTGCATAAACAAACACAGTCCTGACTAGTATTCAGTGACATCAAGGTTAAATATTCCAGCTGTCAGAAGAAAATGAGGTGATAAAATGATTTTGAGTCATAAGTTAAATCAGGTTTCATAAAAGAAATTAAAGAATCCCAGTATAGTTGTCTTTTCCATTATAATACAGCATATGGGATATGGAGACCACATCTATCTCTGACATCTAACAGAGCATGCCTCAGCATTTAGGAGTGAGCTTCTGAATAGAACTGTGCAAACAACTGATTTTTCAGTGACTGACTGTTGAACCGCAGTATTGAAGACAGTCCGATCAGATTGAACTACAATCAAAAATGAAAAAGATACTAGCATGCAGGTTTTTTGCATCTGAATTAAAACCAAAAAAATAATATATTCCTGTTCATATAGCATGTTTTAAGCCAGGCACTTGTAATAAAAAAGGAATCAGAGAGCATGGAGATCATTAGGAGCACACCCATTTTGAATTGAAGAGTGAAGGTATTTACCCAGCCTGCAAAAAATTGAGACAAAGATGGGAACCAACACTAAGAGTTTTCAAAACCACCTTCCCCTCATTTCAGGAAAATGCACTAAACATGTGTTCTTGATTTCATGTGCAGTAATTTGTTTGTTTAAAGGCTTCTCCTCTTCCAAACAGAAGAGAAAAGATATCTCCTATCTGAATCTATTTGGTAAATTCAACTTGTGTTTTTCAAGACTTTTGGGCAATGGTCATTTTACATCATCTACCACTGTAATTTTAAAATCATAATTAAATCTTGATCTCTTGAGGTCTTCTGTGGGGAGAGAGTTGTGGTAGGTTTTTTGAGAAAGTTAAAAATATTATGTCTCGATCTGATGATAATAAAAATTTCTAGGAGTAGGATAAGGTGCAGTGCCAGTGAGATATATTCTTTCAATCAAAGGGTCGATCAGTGAAGGAAACCTTCAGAACATCTGTTATCCAGAAAATCTTATCTGAATATGGATTTTCATCTGAAAACAAAATTCTGCTTTTAAATTGTGTATGAACAATTGACTTAATGTGACCTTTGGCCTAGAATAAGGAAGATTTCTCTGTTACAGTTGTGGCTTGAGGGCTCATGGCCCTACTGTGTGACATAAACAGGTCCAGCCTAAAATGCAGTCACTGCCCAGCAGAGACTACAGACTTCAGCCACAAAGTAGAAGCTGAGCACAGATCTCCTGAATGGCCAACCCAATAGACTACCAAACTAGTTCACAGTGTCCCAGTTTGATTTCTACTCCTTATCTGCATGGAAGCACAAAAAAAGGCACTAAGGCAAGAGGTTTTAATAGTCACATTATCTTCAGTGGCAGACATAATCACAAAATACTGTGATGATATGATGCACATAACAGAGAAAATACCTGAATGAATAGTGCCTGATGTCAGCCATGCATGGGAGGAATATTAATCCTGGCACCAGTCACAATGGCATGGCTTCCTTGACATAGTGATAACAGTAACTTCAGTGATTCACCAGATTTAGGCTACTGGTACATGAGAACCTGACTCTTGGGAAGCAATTAAATACCATTTGTTTACTGGATGTACAGAGAATGAAAGATCAGGTCCAAGCTTTAAATTACCTTCAGTTTCTTAATGGCAGTAGAAGGTAAGTGTAGCAGTAGGGATTCAATTTACAAAAAGGCTAAAACCATCAGCTGGAAACACCTGGAGGAAGAGTCAGTGAGATATTTGCTCTTAAATTAGTTCAACTCTCTTGATGATTCTATCCAATTAGCTTGGCTTTTTATCTTCTCATGCAACAGGGTGCTTCAACACTGATTTAGTTAAGTAATTACTCAACAGAACAATTGCTGAACTTGAATATTAACAGCCAAATAATAGCAGCTAAATAAATAAAGGTTGGTTTTCTAAATCCCAGCAGTTCCCCCAAAAACAAATCAGCTAGGAACCTGGACCAGCTTAACCTTATTTGTGGTCATTTGTTCAATATGTATGCTTCTTCAAGTAGTCCCTGGTCATTAACTTTTTTACTATAAAGCGTGTGAAGTTGCAAAATAGAAATGCATTCACTCCAAGCAGAATTTACTCATAATAATACTGTTGCAGTAGTTCAAGAAACTTATTGGTTTTGTAGCAGTCAGGAACCCAAGATATATTTGAAAAGTACATCAAGCTCAGGCCACTGAAGTATTTTTTACTGTACTCTCCAGAGCAATAAAATCAGCATAGAAGTAGGCAGAACAAACCTTCCATATGAACAGAAAACAAACTCATGCTTCTGCTTTCCATTTAAACTTGCCTTTAGACATCCCAAACTCTCTCTTTTTAAGGCATTAGTAGTTTTATTGTGCTTTTATCATGGGTAACTTGCATTTCCAAATTTCAAAGATATCTGCAGGGTGTATTCCAACTAATAAATAATAATAGCACCAAAGATGTTGGTTTGCATCAGATGTCTCTCTAGTACACCTCCCTTTCATTTAACTACTTTTTGATAAGGTGTATCAGCAATTTCCTCTTCTTAAAGCCTTAACTAAAATAATTTTGTGAATCTTTAGCCTGTTGCTTTTAGTGTGTTTAATATTTCACTATACAGCACAATCCTTCTGACACAGTCAGGTAGCTTCAATGATGGATTAACGTATCAAGGACACCAGCTCCAGGTATGCAGAACACCTTTTCTTCTGCGGACTGCTTGAATTCCACAGAAAAATGTGAACAGGTAGGGTGTTTCCAGCTGAAGACAGCAACATAGGAAAGAGCAGTGCAGTGTTGTCATTTCAAGTTAAAAGGTAGCAATCTGTTATTGTGATCAGTTACTTAAAGGCTGCTTTCAAGCTAGCTTTGCAGTCACAAATGCTTAAATATTTAATTCTTTTTCTAAGAGATCATGAACCAGTTCCTTGAGTGAAAACAGAACATGCCTGAATTGAATGTACTTCAGTATAAAAATGATGGTTTCATTCACATGAAAAACATATCAAAAGTAACATATCTGATGGAACTCTAGCCTTGACAGATGAAGATAAATAAAAGTTGAAATGGAGTGCTAGTTTTGTCACAGGAAACGAAATGCAGAATTTAGGCCCAGAGGCATTACAAATGTAGCACAGTTTTTAAATGCAATACCCAGTGTATGTTCCAACCCAATATGACACTTATCTCTTTGGAGAGTTCTGTATTTTGCAGCCCTAACTTCAGCCATTAAACTCCAGTTATGAATGGTGAGATGAAGGAATCAGGGCCAAGTGTGTACCATGGTGTGCATTGTCACTATGGTATAGATACCAGGAAACTGGTATACTATGTTCCAGGCCCACAATCTGAACTTTTTATTGAGGTTTTTAAGAAAATAAAAGTGCTTACTGTCTATCAGTTATTCCTTGGATAAAAAAACATTGCAATGAAGTCAACATGGCCTTCTTGTTCCTTTTCCTATTTCTCTTACTCACCACTCACTACTTCACTATTCATTCTTTCCCCTTCATCAACCCAAGATGGTTTTCCCAAGTTTAGCAGAGATTTTGCGTGAGCAAAACAAACAGTATTTGATCCCAGACAACAAATTAAATTAGCAGCATATACTGAGTGCTCTCAGATGAGTCACTTTCTACTTCCAGTAAGACTCTGCATCCAAACCTTGAATGTCTAGTGCCTCACAAGCAAATTATCTCAATACAGCTTCATTGCTGTTCATGTGATGGAGGAAGGAAAACAGGCAGCTTCATTCTCTTTTAGACAGACTCAAATGAACACCCTATTGCATTTGCAACCTACACAAGCTGTTTCCTCCTTCCATGGTGTTATTCTTCCATGGAACCAAAGGACGCTCTGTTCTCTGCACCCAGCAGAGAAGATAAATGCTGCTGTACCTATGGACTGCAAAGGAGGGAAGGAGGGAGGGAGGGAGGAAGAGCTTTGTGCTTTCCCTGCTTCTCCCTCACTCCAACTTTGTGCTCTGTCCAGATGCAAGGTGACCCTAAGCAGTTACATGTGTGGACTTAAAGATTACAAGACAGAAAGAAAGTGGATGGTCCCTTTTTTTTCTCCTCCTGTATATGGAACTCCTTTCTGTCTTTCCTGGGTGCTCCCTCTGTAGACTGACGAACAACAGGTCAGAGGAGATGGAAAGGCTTTTTACCTGCCAACCCCAGAGTTCAGGATGTGTTGTTTCTCCTGCAGCAGTTGATGACACCCTAACAACCTTAGCAGCACTGGAGCTGCATTCCTACGCTGTAACAGGGGAAGCAGGACCAAGGGCCTGAACTAAGGTCTTGGCAGGTAAGTGAAGGAGCAACCAGTATCAAAGAGCTTCGTTTGCAAGTGTACGTCTTTGTAATGTTTAAGTCTTAATATGTGCTCTGCTTTACCTGGGAGCTTACACTTCCAGTTTTTAGAAGAGTATTTGAGAATACCTATTAGCTCTGCCAAATGCTTGAAAAAAATGTTGAAGAAACTCATAAATGCAGAGAACCTATAAAGAAAGATTATTTGTGCTAAAGATGTCTCAGAGCTGGGATTTCTTCTTAGAACTGAGCAGAAGTTATTCAGATTAGTGGGGGAGGGAGAAGCTTTATGCTACAAACGTATTTTTTTTAGCAACACTTAGAGTGACTGAGAGCATCATTGTATGGTGAATATTTAATATTCAAAGTAAGAGCTCTTGAGATTGGAAAGGGGATTTTTTGCTTGGTTGCTTGTTTTCTCTCAACCGGACGCATTTCCTGATGAAAGGAAATTTCCATCTCCTTATTACATTCCACTTCTTAAGCTTAATTACCAGAACCAGGTTTTCCATATGAATATCTATGTCACTCAAAACATACTTTATTTCAGTAGTTAACAGGAATTGTGGGTTTGCTGGCAATACCATGTTCCAGAACATTCACAGAGAACACACACAGGGGAAGTCTTTACCACTACAGCAAATCTGATTTAAAAGATATTTGCAGAAAAATAAGTTATTCTAGTTAGCAGCTCAAAAAAGAAGAACAAAAAAAAATATTAAAAACATCCTTGCATAAAGAAAGTCTTTCTTTTCCTCACTTGTGGTTAAATGAGGGTAATGGATGCCTTTCTGCTCAGAGGCCAGTATGTTTTACTTTTTGGAACGGAAAACAAATTTAGGTCAGAAGAGGAAATCATAAGGAGCTGCCACATGCTAAGTTCTGTATCTGAGCCATCTACTGCCACTGTATCTTGGAGCGAGAAAAGGGAATATTCATAAAGACGGAAAAACTATCCAGAACTGGTAGGGCATCAAAGCCCCATCAATTTCCAGTTCAGATATTCATATCCCCCCTACTCATACTGTTGCTAGTATTCTCCGTTAACTAAGTGAAATCACTCCAAAAGTGACCTCTAGGTATTTGCCCATATTTCGGTGGATAAACTGTAAGCTTCTAAAAAACTGCATGTGCTAATAGCAACTGTAAATTAATATTCATCAGAGTTCAGGGGGAAAAGTCATTACAAAAAATTTTCTCCAAAATTTTAGAGGCAAGAGTGAGTAATGATACCCTATATGGGTCTATATCTTTTAATAGTTTGCGTTACTATAGTCATTGTTTTAAATTAACTTTCTCTAGACAAAATAAAGTGTTGTACTACATTGCAGCCTCACTGTTAGGAATGAAGATAGAGGAGACAATGCAGGAAGGCCAACACATACGACCAAACTGGAGAGTATCCAAGTCATAGAAGAATGGTAAGTTGGTCAAACTGTTGTCTGAGAAGTGTTTTGTCTTTAACTAATATCAAGAATTGTCTTGGGTTTAATCCTTTGGGAATGTCCTTTTAATTGCTTTTCCTCCAAAAAATTCTATACAAAAGGAAGCAAAGTCTGTCCTGACAATGAAATGACAGCAGAGACATTCATAAGTCAGGCTTATTTACAGTTTCTTATTTGTGGAAAAGAACCACTGGCAGGAATGGAAGGTGCATGGACAGTTCCATATGTGGGCCTCTGTAAGAAGCCTCTACTACCTGTGAGAGCATTTTTTCCTGTCTATCCAGACAAGAATAAAAACTAATGGTCACAAGTGTACTTCATTACCAGATTTTTAACATGGCTACATTTCATAAAACAGCTTGAACTATGGTTTCACTGGAATTAACCAAAAAACATATTCCTTGCAAACTGGGTTAAGCACACTAAAAGTCTGAGCTTTAGACTTCTGTGTAAAGCTTGGGACCATTTTTATTGTGTGGGGAAAAATGGTAATCTGTCAGGGGCTCTGAGTTCTCTAATCCCATAAAAGGAAATTAAAACTTAAAAAGACATATATGATGGTAAAAACAACTCAAACAACTCTTTGCCTTTATTGCTAATCATGGCCTTTTATGAGAAGACAATATCATAAATTTCTACAAAATGCTATAGTGAAGAGAGCTTTATAACAGACAATAAGGGAGCCCAGGTTGTTTGTCAGCCCCATCCACCTCAGCAGGTTATTTGCACTCTCCTCAGCAGAGACTGCAGTCCTGAGAGGACTGTTCACCTTAAAATCTGTGTTTAAACTTTTTTATCCAGTTTTCCATTGCTTTGCAGGATAGTTTAAAGATTAAACACTTTGTGATTTATCACAAATAGATTCCCATCATCCAGTGTCTTGCATGCAGAGTAGGAGTTGATAAATTGACTTGAACAGAAATTATATAGACAAATGTCACTTATTGTGCATCATGGTTACACAGAAGCTAATGATAACAGCTAGTAAGGCTCTTGTGTTGGATCAGGAAGGAGAGGGTGAGTGCTCAAAATTAAGTTTGAATCTATATTTAATTGTTAAGTGATTTGGAGAATTACTTTCTTAATCTATTCATTGGTACATTAATGGATTAGTGACGCAAGTAAGTCTTCTGATCACTTACCTAGTGCATCCACTGGTAAAAGCCACAAATAGTTTCCTTCAGGAAATGGGAATAAGGACTTTTCCCTATTTCTTCTCTTTCCAGTTTTGCCAGCAAAATCCATCAAACCTCATGCCAAAAGATCATCATTCAGCTCAATAGCATGAAACAGAGGGAAGCCTAGCAACCCTTAGGTACAAGCACAGAGAAATATGCTAATTTAAAATCTCTCTGAATTACTACTTTGTTGGGCCTCATTAGTATGCTTTTGGCTGCCAAGAGCCTTTTGTTTTTCTTGTTCTTCCTAAACCAGGTCGTGTACAGTCACCATCAGAGGCAGGCAGGGACATCAGGTGTCATCTAAACTCTTCATGAAAGAGTCTATTTCCAGCTTCCTGGAATCACAACTCCTTTAACTGCAGAGGCAGGAATTTAGTGCTGTTGTGGGATTTTGTCTTTGAGCCACATGGCTAAGAACACTACCAGAAAACTTGTAGAAAGTCAAGTGCATGTCTCATTAAACACATTTAGTGGGCTATTGGGATAATGAATGCACAAGTGAAGAGCAAACAAAATTCTGCTGTAACTGCTGAAGCCTTGTTGGTTCCAGTTTTCACTTTGGACTAAAGTACAGTTGAAAGGAGAATTTTTGGACAAATGTACAAAAACACTGTTACAAAAATAGTAGCATATTTGTAATGATATTTGCTTTTGCAGCCAAAACCCTACTGCAGATGAAATTTTGTCTTGGGCTCAGAATTTTGACAAGATGATGAAAACACCAGCTGGGAGGAACCTTTTCAGAGAGTTTCTTAGAACGGAGTATAGTGAGGAGAACCTGCTTTTCTGGCTTGCATGTGAAGATCTGAAGAAGGAACAGAACAAGAAAGTTATTGAAGAAAAAGCAAGACTTATATATGAAGATTACATTTCTATACTATCACCAAAAGAGGTAAAGCTGCAAATGTTCCATTTACATTTTCTGTTATCCCAGAGCAGAAATGTTATACCCTGGACTGCCAGGTGAGGGTCTGAAAGTCTGTCAGATGAAAGTCTTAGTATGAACATTAAATCAGGAAAGGAAGGGACAGAAACAGTAGAGATGCAAGCACTGGGGCATTTAGCATTACCAGCTGCAACACATCCAAGTTCTCTATAAGGCTCAAAAACTACAGTAAGAGAAGGCTGAGAAATAAGTTTGCTTCTTTAGTAATGCTACATGTCTGACAGAGAGAGGAAGTAAGTAATGCAAATGGATTTCTGGAGAAAAAGCACCAAAATTAAGGAATTTAAATCAGAATCATTATAGATTTATCTGCTGCTACAGCTGTCTGGGAAAAAATCCAAATTTCCGCTGGTTATTCCTACGTGAGAGTCCAAGAATGAAGATGACATATTTTATCTAATGAAACATATAATATCTAGGAAATTATATAAGATTTTCTTCAAGACTTTAACTGAAATAGACAAATTTTGAAATTATCTTCTCCTGTAGCAAAGGAAAAGCATTCCCTATCAAACCACGTTTTGTAATTCAGAGACATATATAAATATATAAGCACTATAGAAGAGTTTTTCTTAGGCCACATCATGTACCTTTATCTTCTTTGCCTCGTCTCTGTGCATTGCGTTTGAACTCCTATTCAATGGCGTAATTTATGCTCACTGTGGGCCTTAATTCCTACATTTTACTTCTTCACTGCATTCAGTAATAATTTGCAACTTAATTCATATGAATGAAGCGAAAAGTGATTTATAGCTCCATTATCTTCTCTTGTGCCATAGTATCTACTTTTGCTTTGGAGTGAAGTACAATTGCCAATACAGCAAGCTAATGATAAGTTTTTCTTCTAATACCATATTTTTACCAGATAGGTATGTGATGAATGCTCAATTGTCTTTTTAAGCTAAGGCAAATCAGCATTTAAAATTCAAACACTAACTAAGCATTGTTTGACTTGCAGTTTAAAAGAGCTACTCACAAACTTGGCGCACTGGATGCATACAGATCTCATCAATCCAGCTGCTCCCTGCCCATACTGAAAATCTTAGGAGGCAAACAAGAACTGTTTGCAATGCATTAGAACAGCATGAGAACTGAAAAATTCTTGTTCATCCAGGCATCCCATTCCAGATGTTACCTTTTGGCATAAGAGCTAAAATACTTAGCATGACTCATTCAGTAAAGAAGTTATTGAGGCAGAAGGTCTTAGCGTTCTAAACAGATACTTTGTATTCATCTGTTTAGTAAGAAAATACCTTTAGTAATTCCAACTAGTTTTGCCATCTGGCTTTAGTGAGTCACTGAAAAAATACAATGCAAATTAACAGTTCCATAATTAATTTTGTTTTTTGCATTCTCTAAGTGCAATTAACTTTTATTATGCTCAGTGGCTCAAAACTCCACTATCCTGCCAAATTTGAGGGGTTTTTTATCCCAGCTATTATGTTTGATATTGAAGAACCAATTAGCTGCACAAACTGTTTTTGTTGATATGTGTGTGCTTGCATGTCAGGGAGAGAATGGTTTAAATCTTAGTGTGTCCTTTCTGTGCTGCACAAATGCAATGATCTGGGCTTGAAATCTATTCAAACACATTCTGAAGACACATGGCTGCAACACTGCCACTGAAAACTACCATAGCACTGTACTCCTGCCCACACTCACTGGATGAGCAGCCCCACTGGTCTCTCATAGTTGTGCCTTGTAACAGATAACCAAGTGACAGCAAATATTGGAGGAGAATGAGCTTGTCTGCTCTGTCAGTAGCATACTCCAATATGCCAACAAACCAACAATGCCAGATCCTACAGCTGGTAGTGAAGATAGAATGAAAATGTATATTTACTTCTCAGTGCTGTAGTGTACAATACCACATCACACCAGCATATTTCAAAGACTGCTTCACCATGTAGGAAAGCGCAGACTCACACATCCTAACAGATTCTGAGTTTTCATCTTGGTTACCATCCTTCATGTGTCAAGGTATCTTACATGGATCTTAATACATGGAGCTTTCCACGGCTGAAGTCAATCCTTCAGACAGTATGGATATCTTTGTATGGTTGCAGAGCAGTAGGGTCAGATTGCAACTTGGTGTAAATCACAGTATCTTAACTGATCCCTGCTTGACATTTCTCTCCTCAGGATTTTAGCCCTTTTCTTCTCAGCTGAGTAAACTCTTGCTGGTCCCAGTGGGCTTTGCTGCTACTGCCATTTCATTTAATCCAGAACACATTAATTTACTAGGTTTTAGAGCATTTTGTGGATAAACTGTACATTCACTCAAATTTCTAAAGGATATTCTAAAATTATCTGTGCATTCATCCCAAGCATAATATGTCCTTTTCTGCCTAGGCACAGGAGTTCATCACAAATGGTAAGTAATTGAGAAGCTAAAACTGAAACTTGCTAACAACTTCAATATGGATATATGATCTCCTGAAAGTATAAATTACAAGATGTTAAAGAATCCTGAAAAGAAGAACAAATCTGAAATAATTAATATTAATGGGGAGATTAACACAATAAAAATGATAAAAATGCCTGGGTAATTTGTAAAGAACAAGTGTAGTGCCTGAAAAAAGAAAAAACAGAAAAAAAATATCTATGGCAGCCAGATAAGAATGATGAATAGAAATCTTCCAAAGGTTTTACCACAAATGCTCAGAAAAAAAAAAACCCTGCAGCTCTCTGAATGATGGTAATTCAACATTCATTTCAGAGAAATAATTTTAAATACATACAATTTTTTTAAGGTAAAATAATATCTTTTCAAAAACTGCAGCTGCATTTCATTGCACAGATCTTAAGATGGATGCAAAAACAGAGTCAAAATGGTCTCAGTGCATTACACAGCAACTGTGTGATGGTTCTGAAAGAAGCACAGAGCATTACTTGAATAACTGATAAACTCAGCATGTTCAGTGGAGCACTGAGAAATAAAGATACATATGACAGCTTTTCCAATGTTATTGTTTTATTATTCTGTGCTCATCTTCTTCAGGTTAGTCTTGATTCCCGGGTGAGAGAAGTGATCAACAGAAACTTGTTGGATCCCAGCCCTCACATGTATGAAGATGCCCAGCTCCAGATATACACCTTGATGCACAGAGACTCTTTTCCAAGGTTTTTGAACTCTCAGATTTATAAGTCTCTTGTTGAAAGTATTACAGGCTCTACTTCTGAAACTTAGTTTTAATTTTCAAACAAAGTAACTTGATTTTTTTTTTTTTGGGGGGGGGGGGGGGGATGGAAGAAAAGTAGTTTAATAACATCTGGAGCTGGGTTCCTGGAGAACTACAGTTTAGCACTACTCAGGCTACTGTGAAGAAAACAAATACATATTATGGTCTCTGTCTACATTTTTACCAAGGTCCTCCTTGCTCAAGATGGCGTGGGAGGGGAACAATGGATTTGCCAAAATACATTTGTTTCACACTCCTTTCACCCTACTGCAGTCAAGATTGCAATGATGTATTTGTAGTTTTATGAACAGTCTCCTTGTGTATCCTCACACTGCATGTGCAAGGTAAAACTGCTTCATTTACCACTTAGTTGTTGCAATATTTAATCCAATAACATAAATTATATCTGTATTTAAAAACTTTTTTTTGTGCAATACAGTCCTATGGTACATAGAAACGATTGCAGCAAACCAGAAAGAGGCTTGCATTTTTTAACATCACTGACTAAAAAGCCAATTTTTAAGGTGTAGCATTACTCTACATGCTCTACTGAGTACAATACACTGACTTTTTGAAGCCAATATTTCTGTACAGAGAAAAAGAGCTATTTATCACTGTTTATTTAAAATAAATCAAGCGGAGGATTCCTCTGGTTGTTCACTGCCAAAACTGTGGCATTTTCATTACAGAGTTTGCAATGTCAAAGAAAAAGAAAAATAAAAGAAGAAAAAAAAAGCACAAATCACTTAAAGGGATCCATTTCTGGGTGACACAATCTATGCGCTGATATTGTTTAATTGTTAAAAGAACAAAGACTTTCAATGTACATTTCAGATGTCAGATACTGTAATTGATTTATTAAAGACTGGCTATCCAGTTCTAACACTGTTGTATAATGTTATGTACTTCAGCAAAAAAAAAAAAAAAAAAAA
>VWZT01001584.1:14960-31920 GCA_013397055.1 Pachycephala philippinensis
TGCCTCCCTGCAGGACAGCAGCTTCGGGAGCTTGGGAGTGAGGGTGTGCCCAGCCAGAACGTCCCTGTGAGCGCAGGGGTGACAGGAGTGAGTGTCCCCAGGATGTCCCTGTGAGTGCGGGTGTGTCAGCAGTGCTGTGTCCCTGTGAGTGCTGTGAGGACTCTCTTCAGGCTCTCTGGAGCTTCTGGGTGTTTCCCAGGCTGTGAGGGGACAGGCAAGTGGCCGTGTCCCTCTGCAGTGCCACCTGCATAGGTGCTGCTTCCTTATCTCTTCTGGGATATCTCTTGAACCAATCACAGAATCCTGGAGCAGTTTGGGTTGGAAGGGACCTTAAAGCCCAACAGTGCCACCCCTGCCATGGGCAGGAACACCTCCCACTGTCCCAGGTTGCTCCAAGCCCCGTCCAACCTGGCCTCTTTTCCTGGCCAGTTTCCAGCTGTTTTGTGTTGCCATTATGGTGATATAAAATTGTATTTAAACATTAAAACATCGTTGTACCTGACGGAAGATGTTCAGTGTGCTCAGGTGAGACTCAGGTTGTTCCAGCCAGCCCCTTCGTGGCCTGGATGGGTGCTGCTGTGAGGGTGAGAGGTTCCTCGGAGCCCCTGAGCCCCCTGCTCGGTGACAGAGGGGGTGTGCAAGGCCAGGCCCTTCCTGAGTCACAGCAGCCCCAGCACCCTGAAGGAAAATTTGATACAGCCTGGGGCATGACAAGCAACAGCCAGGCACAAGCAGATCCAGGAGGAGATCCATCTGTTCAGGAGATCCTGCAGGAGTGTGACCTGGGAGGAGATACCTGTGGGGAGGCAGCAGGAGCCGGGAATGTCACTGTCCCCGTGGGTTTGTGCAGTGTTCACTCACACACAGGGGGTGTTGGCTCATCTCTGGCTTTCCTCATGGCGTAAAGGACTTTGCTCATCCTCTGTCCTTGCTCATGCTGTGGCTGTGCTCTGACCCTGGGGTGAATGTAAATTTTGGGGCACTGTGGCTGTATTTGGGTAATTTTGGGCTTGGAGCCTTTGGTTTATTTCATTGTGCAGCTAAAATTATTCGTACAGGAAATACCTGGTGGTTGTGTTGAACACCAGAGCACGCCCAGGTCAGCCCCTGCCAGAGGGATCCCGAGCTGCTGAGTGATCCCAGTCACTCTGGGAGTTCCTGCTTCTCTTCACCTTCCCTAAACCTTGTGACAACAAGAAGCAGGGGCTTGTGTCCATGAAAATTCCGGCACTGCTGGGGTCTGAGAGGGCAGAGCAGGATGGGGAAGTGGTGCTGGGGCATTGCCTGGAGAAGAGACAGCTCTGGAATGACCTCAGGGGGGGCTTTTGGTACCTGAAAGGAGCTGAGAGTGGGAGAGGAACTTCTTACAGGAGGTGGGAACAGGGCAAGGGGGAATGGATTCAAACTGAGGGTAGGTTTATATTGGATGTGGGGGATAAATCCTTCCCTGGGAGGGTGGGGAGGGGCTGGGATGGAATTCCCAGAGCAGCTGTGGCTGCCCCTGGATCCCTGGCAGTGCCCAAGGCCAGGCTGGACGGGGCTGGGAGCAGCCTGGGACAGTGGGAGGTGTCCCTGCCTATGGCAGGGGTGGCACTGGGTGGGATTTAAGGTGCCTCCCAACCCAGCCCGTCCTGGGATTCTGTGACTGCTGAGGAGCCAGACAGGAGGTTGGGATACACCATTTCCCCCTGCCCAGCCATTTCCAAATCCTGGACTGTGCCAGCTGCCTGGAGGGTCCCTGGCACCCACAAGGAAAGGGCCTGTCTTAGGGATGCAGCGATGTCAGCACAGCTCTCACTCAGCTCTGCCTCCTTGAGCTCGCTGGCTGCCCCAGAGCCTGCAGGGATCTCTGAGCACTGACCCCAGCCTGGCGTAGAACAGACTGGGACGTGATCCCCTCCCCATCTCTTCATGTCCCAAGGCTCAGGGAGGCCACATTTGCTGAAACCCCCACTCTGCTGGGAGGTCCTCCAAATCTTTGTGTGGAGCCTGGAAGCTCCCGTGGTGCTGCTGGGTGGCACGAGGTTGGTGCAGGCAGCTGAATGCACATCCCCCCCAAAACAGAGTCAGCCTCACCAGCAGGAACCTCAGAGCAGCACTCAGCACATTCTCTGCTCTCCCAAGGCTTCTTCAGAGCAGGGATTACTCCGAGTTACCCACACTTTGGAGCTGGTCCCACGTTGCCTGATGCTTTTTCCTGTTGAGTAATCTGTGCGTGAGTGTGAGACCGATCACAGCTTGCTGGGCTGTGGAAACTCTGAGCTTCCTGCAGTGTGGGAGGTGGCTCCTCACTGTTTTGCTGTGACTGCTCCTCCAAGACCATAAACCTGAGCTGTGGGGTCCCTGTGATGCCTTAGGTTTTAGCTTTTATATGTTTCCAATCCTGCATTCCCAGTGTGTGACTCTGCAGTGTCCTGCAGCCTGGGAGCTGCTGCTCTCTCATGCTGAGACAGACAGAACAAAGCCTCTCCAGGCTGCTCTCCAAGGACACCCAGCCCGGCCTAGGCCCAAAATGTGTAACCCAGCATCTTGAGAAGGGGGGCAAGCTGAGGGCAAATTCCATCATTAGCTAAAGTTTAATTGGCGCAATTGGGTTGAGATGCAAATGGCCCAAAGCTATAAAAGTGTGAAGAACTCGTGACTCGGGGTCCATCTTGGGTGCAGCCTTTGGCCTGCCCAGGGTGTGCCTCTGAAGGCCTTTCAAATAAATATCCACCTTTATTCCCTTCCTCCTGTCCAGTCTCTGTTTCTAGGTTGGCCCCTTTAGGCATCACCTGAATATCCCAAAGCCCATCAGGGAGCAGAAATATTTATATATATGGGATATCCTAATGTCTTGTAGTGCCCTTATCATCATCACAGGAGCTCACAGAGCAGCAGTGACTTGTTTCGCAGCACAAAGTGGGCCCAAGCCAGGGCTGTGTGATGAATTCCCTCACCTGGACCTCTGGGCCATGTCCCTGAGACAGCCTCCATCGTGTCCCGAGGGCTTTGTCACCAGTCACTGATGGAATGAGGTAACCACGAGATATTCCCCATGTCCACTGCCCATTTTAAGCCTTCAGGAGATCCATGCTCAGCTCCTCTCCAGGCAGTTGAGCACCCAGGGGTCCTGAAAACTCTTACGGGACTGGTGTGGTCACCATCACACCTCTTCTCCCCTGGTTTGTGGCTCCCCTGCTCCACAGATCACCCGGATGGAGCTGGATAAGGATTCTTTGGGAATGTGGGGGTGTTGGGCTGGGCTGGGGGGGTCCCTATTGCAGAGCTGGGGACTGTCCCAAGCCCCCCAGTAGCAGGGAGCAGCCTGGGGAGTCCAAGACCCCGAGTGCCACTGTGACAAGACTGATGAGTTAAGGGGGGGACACCCCTGTCCCACACACAGCCCCAAAACCCCACTGCCCCTTGTCCAAAACCAGAGTGAGAGCGAGAGACTCGGCCCCCGGTTTGATGTGCCCCAGCACCCTGAGCAGAGGTGCCCCAGAGCCCCCCAAGGGGCACAAAGAAATACCCCAGAGCCCCCCGAGGAGCTCAAAAACCCCAGAGCCCATTGAGGAGCACAAAGAAACACCCCAGAGCCCCCAGAGGAGCTCAAAAACCCCAGAGCCCATTGAGGAGCACAAAGAAACACCCCAGAGCCCCCAGAGGAGCTCAAAAACCCCAGAGCCCCCCAAGGAGCACAAAGAAATACCCCAGAGCCCCCCGAGGAGCTCAAAAACCCCAGAGCCCATTGAGGAGCACAAAGAAACACCCCAAAACTCATTTAGGACCCAGTGTTGGGCAGGTGCTGCAAACACAGATCCCTCAAAGCCAACCGAGGTGCAGAAACACCCCAAAACCCATGGAAGAGCATAAATCCCTCAAAGCCCACCGAGGAGCAGAAACACCCCAAAACCCATGGAAGAGCATAAATCCCTCAAAGCCCGTTGAGGAGCAGAAACACCCCAAAGCCCATCCCCGAGCCAGAGTGGGCGTTGTGCAGCCCTGCACAGGGAGCAGAAATCCCCCAAGTTCCCTGGGCTTCCCAACGCCTGCACTTCTGCTGCCTGCAACCTTCCTGGAGCTGGGAAAAGCACATTTTGGGCTCAACATCTCTATTTTTTTTTTTATTTTTCCCCTGAAAAAAAATAATAAACAGATAAACAGGAGCCCTTTGCCATCTCTTCCCATCAGCAGCGTTTTCCCTCCTGCACCCCTGGCTGTGGCTCGAGGTTCCCCCTCCTGGGAGCAGAGGCAGGGAAGTCTCCAGGACTCCAGAGCCTGATTCCCCGGGGAGCAGAGAGCAGCAGGGCTCGGCAGCAGCACCGATTCACACCTCCCCTCGGCGTGGCTCCCTAATTTCGGGGCTGCCTTGGAAACTGCGAGTTGCCTCCTCCAAAGCTTCCTGGCGGCCCCTCCTCCGCGGTGATCAGCTGCGATTCCTGACGGCAGCCAGCTGATTAGAGCAGGCAAATGAATTCTTTCATTAGCAGAAGCATTGTTATAATTAGGGTAGAAATTTGGCGCTGATGTCTTCTCTAAAAGGAGAAGATAGAAAACCCGCCCTGTTTGATGTTGCTTTAAGGCCTCCTTAATTAAAATAAAGAAGTAATATATGNGTGCAGTTTGTTAATATAAGTAAAAATCATCGCTATCATAATTCACGGCAAAAAAAAAAAATAATTCGAGAGGTCACAGAGATATTTTGGGAGATGCTGTTGAATCAAAACAAATTGCATTTCCAGCAGCTGGCATTTCCAGCTCCTGCTCGGTCCCGGGCGAGAGGATGGAGGAAGAAATAAATAGAGAGGCAGAAAGATAAATCGAGAGCAGCAGATAGACGGGTTTATGTAGCATTTTCATGTCTCATTGTTGGGTGACACGGTGTGAGTTATCTCTGTAATTACAGCCCTCTGCTCCCGCTGCTGCTCCCAGGACCCGCAGGGATCCCCGCCTGGAGCTGCTGCAGGGAAGGCAGAGGGAGCGGCCCCACGTGAGCCCAGCTCCCTGCTCGGGGACCCCACAGAGCTGCCAGGAGGCTGCCGGGGTCCCCTCTGGCCTCGGAACTTCTGGGGTACAGGAGGGTCACAGCAGCATCCAGCTGGCACATCTGGGTGTGCTGCGGTTATTGAACGGGTTGGGATGGAAGGGACCTTAAATCCCATCCAGTGCCACCCCCAGGGACACCTCCCACTGTCCCAGCCGGGCCTTGGGCACTGCCAGGGATCCAGGGGCAGCCACAGCTGCTCTGGGAATTCGATCCCAGCCCCTCCCCACCCTCCCAGGGAACAATTCCTTCCCAAGATCCCATCCAGCCCTGCCATCTGGCAGTGGGAAGCCATTCCCTGTGTCCTGTCCCTCCAGCCCCTGTCCCCAGTCCCTCTCCAGCTCTCCTGGAGCCCCTTTAGGCCCTGCAAGGGGCTCTGAGCTCTCCCTGGAGCCTTCTCTGTTCCAGGTGAGCACCCCCAGCTCTCCCAGCCTGGCTCCAGAGGGGCTCCAGCCCTGGAGCAGCTCCGGGGCCTCCTCTGGACTCTCTCCTCTTGCCCCTCCCTGGCAGCACATCAGGGACAATCAGCTTTGTCGTGGCTCAGCACATGGCTGGGGTTGGGCTGCATGCCCAGGGCTGTGCCCAGCTGCACAGGGAGGGTTTGGGATGATTAAGGGATTCCTTCAAGCAGATTTTTCCCATCACGGGAGATGCAAGGTGGTACAAACTCCTCCCAGTCTGGTGCCAACCCCAAGATGGGCTCAGAACAGCAAGAATTAAATCTCTAAACCGGTTTTAGAGAAATTCCTGTGAATTCATGGCAGGAGCTGCTCAGAGATCTGGGGTTCAGGACTGAGGATTTGGCTTTATTTGGCTGAATTGGTGCAGCCAGCACAGGCTGGGCAGGTGGGGTTTGCCATGGGTAGGGACAGAGTGGGGGACCAAGCAAGGGACAGCTGCACCATGCCCCAGCTTTGCCCAGGTGAGAGGGAAGATTCTTTCCCAGTAAGGATTTTTTTTCCTAATATCCAGCCTAAACCTTCTGTCTGTCAGTTTAAAACCCTTCCTCCTTGAAAAGATGGCATTGGGAACCACAGGGACTGCTGCAATCCCTCTTCTGTCCCTCTGCTCTTTAAGAGGTCAGGGCTCCATCTGAGACTAGTTCTCTCTCTTCAAAACCTATCAATTGATTGAATATGAGTTTTCTCCTCTGCAAATTAGACTTAATCCTAAGGCTAAGAGTAGCAACATCAGACTGGTCTCTCCTCTGTATTAAGAGCTGTGCTGCTGCAGAAAGCCTTGCTGTGCTCTGGGGTACCTCAACATCTGCACAAGTTGGGGTTGCTGCTGTTGCAGGGTTTTGGTGGCTGAGATGTCCCAAGGACACTGAGAGTTTCTGATTTCTTGGTACCAGGCAGCGTTTTATTGCCTATGGGTCTCTGGGGATATTGTGGCAGATAAGATGTGCTGGGTATGTCTTGGTTTTGCTGTCTGAAGTGCTGCAGCATTCCCAGGATTTCAGCATTTCCCAGGATTTCAGCGGGGCTGGAGGGGGACAGGACTGAGAAGGTGCCTCTTACAGCTCTTCAGCCAAGCAGTGACTCTCCCAGCTCAGCACCCACACACTTCCAGGCAAACGAGGCCTTCCCAGACCTGAGACAGCTTCCAAACTCCTGACCCTTGGCTGGTCCCACGGCTCCGATGCTGCAAAAATCCAGATGTGATCTGGTGTCACATTCTCTGTCCTGGCTGGGGTTTGTCCCGGGCTGGAGAGGCAAAATATCGGCATCACTCCCACTCCTGTGCCCTGTGTGGTTCCTTTTGGGGGTGAAACACCTCCTTCTGTGCCTGTGTGGCTCTTCTTGAGGGCAAAACACCTCCTCCTGTACCCTGTGTGGTTTATTTGGGGGTGAAACACCTCCTCCTGTACCCTGTGTGGTTCTTTTTGAGGTTGAAACATCTCCTCTTTGCCTGTGTGGCTCCTCTTGAGGGCGAAACACCTTCTCCTGTGCCTGTGTGGTTTGTTTGGGGGTGAAACACCTTCTCCTGTGCCCTGTGTGCATCCTTTTGGGGATGAAACACCTTCTCCTGTGCCTGTGTGGTTTGTTTGGGGGTGAAACACCTCCTGCTGTGTCTGTGTGGTTTGTTTGGGGGTGAAACACCTCTTCCTGTGCCCTGTGTGGTTTGTTTGGGGGTGAAACACCTCCTGCTGTGTCTGTGTGGTTTGTTTGGGGGTGAAACACCTCTTCCTGTGCCTGTGTGGCTCCTCTTGGGGGTGAAACACCTCCTCCCATGCCCTGGAGCTCTGCTCTGCCCATCTGACCCTGCTGCGAGCCAGGAGCCTCCACAGCTGCTTCCAAGGATTGTTCCCAGCTCCGCCTGTCACCCTGCCAAGCCCCCAGCTCAGAGAGGGAGCGCTGCCGCCGCAGCCAGAGGGTCAAACCCTTCCAGGAAAACAGAATCACTCCAGTGAGCGCGGCTGCAGTTCGGAGCAGAGCTTTGTGGCTGCAGATCGCAGAGCCCAGGGGCCGCGGGGGCTCTCCGGGCTGGAAGGGAGCAGGGAAGTTGGCAGCTCCCACAAATCCTGCTGCTCCAGGCCAGGAGGAGAGCATGGAACGTCTTCTGATGACACAGCCGGGCCAGGATCTGCTGCTCAGTGCCATTCCCAGCCCTGAGAGGGTTCCTGGCTCCTGGAGCTGGGCGCTGAGGAGAGAGAGCTGGATCTGTGCAGCCCCAAAGAGAGCAGCTGGAGTTCTGGGGTGAAGCTCAGATCCAGACACTTCCCACACCTTTGCCTTCAGATCCTCCCCGCTGCCCTGGGACAGGAGGGGAGTGGGGCTGTGCTCGTCCCACTGTGCCCCAGCCCTTCCTGGTGGGATCTGGAGAGCAGCAGCACCGGGACATCTCACTCCCAACACATCCAGGGGTGCCTGGGTGCCCAGTACTGGATCCCTGGCAGTGCCCAAGGCCAGGCTGGATGGGGCGGAGCACCCTGGGACAGTGGGAGGTGTCCCTGCACATGGCAGAAACAAGATGGGCTTTGAGGTCCCTTCCCACCCAAACCTTCTGGGATTCTGTGACAATATTTTGGGATTTTGAGCTTGAAATAACTTTTTTGTGTCATCTCCTGTGTTGAAGCTTCACCTTCCCAAATCCCTGGACTATGAACCTGCTTTGGCAGTTGGGGTGCAGCTGTGATGGAGAGGGGTCTCCTTCCCTTCTGCCAAGCAGGCTCTGCCCAGGATGGGCACAGCAGGATCCCTGAAATCCATTTTTGGAGATTTCTATGTCCCAAAAGTGCCATCAGAGCCGCTTGCCCGTCACTGTGAGCTGCACTGACCCCAGTACAACCCCTCTGGTGGATCTGCTGGGAGCTGGGAGGAGGAAAACTTCGGCACCTTTGGCTGAGTGGCTCCAGCTGCATCCCCTCTGACACCCTGAGCCCAGGTGAGGAGCTCTGCTGATGTCTCAGCCCGCTCAAAGGATTCCAGCACAGCCCGTCCTGGAAAATCAGCCTCTTCCAGACTTTCAGGAGCTGAGCCTCCCTCCCAAGGCTGATTTCAAAGTATTTGTCTCTCTGAAATGTTTAATTATAATTACCTTAAATTTCAAAACAAGAGGTCATCTGAACTGGAAAATAGATTGGTTTTTTTCTCCTTTGAGAATGTCAAAACACTTCATTTTGACAAATTCAGAACCCATTCCAAATTTTTTTCTGACTCAATAAATTAATCAAAACCGACCTCCTCTTAAAAGGAGTGTCAGTTTTGGAAAAATCAGCATTTTTCAGTGGAAAAAAACCACAATTCATCCAAAAATTACTATGACTTCTTGTCTCTGTGTGTCTGCTGTGCTGCGTTCCCAGTAACTGTGATCCTGCTGGATTAATTACTCTGGGCAAGGAGACAAAACCAGGAACAGCACCAGCCTGAGAGGGAAACTTCTCTTTTTCAGATTCAGAGATAAGTTGAGAACATTTCTCTTTTTGCTTACTTCTACAAGTCTGAGGCTGAGTAGACTTCAAGGTGGGGTGGTCCCAGGGGGGGTTTCTCTGCTGCAACCTGTGACCCTTGGAATTCCCACTTTCCCACCCAGCCTGTGCTCTCCGTTCCTTCCCATTTCCCCTAAAAACAGGAGTCAGCTACCCTGCCTTTAAATATGGATTTATTGCTGCTGCAATCCAGGAGGTGCCTTAAAAAAAATCCCTCACCTCGCAGAGGGACTCAGCTGGGACCAGACCTTGCTCCAGGATACACAAATGAGTCTGGAATAACTTCACCGCCTCGATTCCCAGCGGGAATGTGATGGGAGAGTGAAAGTGGAGTTTGTAGGAAAACTCTGATTTTTAGAGAATTATGGAATCCCAGAAAGGGTTGGGATGGAAGGGACTTTAAAGTTCATCCCATTCCACCCCCTCCACGGGCAGGGACAGCTTCCCAATCCCAGGCTGCTCCCAGCCCCGTCCAGCCTGGCCTTGGGCACTGCCAGGGATCCAGGGGCAGCCACAGCTGCTCTGGGAATTCCATCCCAGCCCCTCCCCACCCTCCCAGGGAACAATTCCTTCCCAATATCCCATCCAGCCCTGCCCTCTGGCACTGGGAAGCCATTCCCTGTGTCCTGTCCCTCCAGCCCCTGTCCCCAGTCCCTCTCCAGCTCTCCTGGAGCCCCTTTAGGCCCTGCAAGGGGCTCTGAGCTCTCCCTGGAGCCTTCTCCTCTCCAGGTGAGCACCCCCAGCTCTCCCAGCCTGGCTCCAGGGGGGCTCCAGCCCTGGGATCAAAGCCTTCCCAAAGCTGCTATGGGGAGGATTCCAGGAGGATTCCAGCTGGATCCAGGCAAAACCATGTGGGGGGAACCCCCAATCTGATCTGGGTGCAGTGATGCCACCCATGCCCACGCCCTGTTTGTTTCACCTGTGCAAATGATGGGGCTGCAGAGGTTTGTGGCAGCTGCACAGAGCTTTTAGGGTTGCCAGTGGCACTGAAATACAATAATTATTCCTGCCCTGTGTAATCCAGCCTGGAGTGAGGTGGCAGCAATTTACTGGGGAAATCCTCCCACTCTAGCTCTCCCTGGGGTCAGGACAAAGCCGACACAAACCCTGTAATTCCTGGGAGTGTCCCAGGTGTGAGAAGAGCAGCAGGGCTGTGTTGGGTTACACTGTGGTGATAGAGAAATAACCCCTGAAGGCTGGAGAGAGAGCCTCTTTCCTGGGCCCGGAGGTGACCCTGGGACTGCATCCAGGTCACCGGGGATGGGCGGAGAGAGGATCGTGGTTTGTGGACAAGGCTGGAGCTGTGAGAGGTGATGATTGTGGTTTGTGACCTTCTAGGGCATTGTTTACCTGTTCCCATAACAGGCAATGTCTGTGCACTGCTCCAGGTGACAGGGGGACACTGTGGTGAACACCTTTCCTGTTTCCATGATGTTCTATCCTGTTGTGTGTGGGTATTTAGGGAATTTGGGCTGCGCAATAAACAGCCTCCAGCCTGTGTGCGAAGTCCTTGCCCGTGTGTGAACACTGCAGGGCTGGGGCTGGGCAAAGGCTGAGCAGCACAGGAGCGTGGGCTGGACCCTGCTCCCAGCCCAGCAAAGCTCCACCAGCAGCCTGGAGTGACCGCTGGTGTGTCAGAAGGGCCGGGCTCCTTGCTGGGGCTCAGTTTGCCCGAGGTGACCCTGGCTCAGCAGCGGGAGGCTGTGCCAGGCGTGGGGACCCTGGGTGTCCTGGCACGGTGGGCAGGGTGTCCCTGGAGCAAAGGGGACATGTGTGCCTCGGACCTCTGCCCCCAGAGCCCGCCCTGCCTCCTCTTTAAATGAACCCCCCGGTGCCAAGCAGCCCAAATTCCCACAGGACTCCCACCTTTGCCGGGCTGCTCCAATCAGCTCCCGAAACACAAATCCTGGCAGCCACCGCAGGCACCTCTCAATGAAGTTGCCATAGTTACTGGTGCCTCACAGCAGCCACGGAGCTCATTAAAATGATTTGAATGGCTACCCCATCATCAAGGCACTGCTGGGGGGGAGGCCTGGCGGGGAGGGGAGCCCCGGGCCGGGGTGGGCTCCAGGAGGGTGCTGGAGAGGGGCTCCAGAGCCTGCCCAGTTCCATCCAGAGCCTGCAGAGCTCCATCCAGAGCCTGCTCAACCCCATCCAGAGCCTGCTCAACCCCATCCAGAGCCTGCTCAACCCCATCCAGAGCCTGCTCAACCCCATCCAGAGCCTGCTCAACCCCATCCAGAGCCTGCTCAACCCCATCCAGAGCCTGCTCAACCCCATCCAGAGCCTGCTCAACCCCATCCAGAGCCTGCTCAACCCCATCCAGAGCCTGCTCAACCCCATCCAGAGCCTGCTCAACCCCATCCAGAGCCTGCTCAACCCCATCCAGAGCCTGCTCAACCCCATCCAGAGCCTGCTCAACCCCATCCAGAGCCTGCTCAACCCCATCCAGAGCCTGCTCAACCCCATCCAGAGCCTGCTCAACCCCATCCAGAGCCTGCTCAACCCCATCCAGAGCCTGCTCAACCCCATCCAGAGCCTGCTCAACCCCATCCAGAGCCTGCTCAACCCCATCCAGAGCCTGCTCAACCCCATCCAGAGCCTGCTCAACCCCATCCAGAGCCTGCTCAACCCCATCCAGAGCCTGCTCAACCCCATCCAGAGCCTGCTCAACCCCATCCAGAGCCTGCTCAACCCCATCCAGAGCCTGCTCAACCCCATCCAGAGCCTGCTCAACCCCATCCAGAGCCTGCTCAACCCCATCCAGAGCCTGCTCAACCCCATCCAGAGCCTGCTCAACCCCATCCAGAGCCTGCTCAACCCCATCCAGAGCCTGCTCAACCCCATCCAGAGCCTGCTCAACCCCATCCAGAGCCTGCTCAACCCCATCCAGAGCCTGCTCAACCCCATCCAGAGCCTGCTCAACCCCATCCAGAGCCTGCTCAACCCCATCCAGAGCCTGCTCAACCCCATCCAGAGCCTGCTCAACCCCATCCAGAGCCTGCTCAACCCCATCCAGAGCCTGCTCAACCCCATCCAGAGCCTGCTCAACCCCATCCAGAGCCTGCTCAACCCCATCCAGAGCCTGCTCAACCCCATCCAGAGCCTGCTCAACCCCATCCAGAGCCTGCTCAACCCCATCCAGAGCCTGCTCAACCCCATCCAGAGCCTGCTCAACCCCATCCAGAGCCTGCTCAACCCCATCCAGAGCCTGCTCAACCCCATCCAGAGCCTGCTCAACCCCATCCAGAGCCTGCTCAACCCCATCCAGAGCCTGCTCAACCCCATCCAGAGCCTGCTCAACCCCATCCAGAGCCTGCTCAACCCCATCCAGAGCCTGCTCAACCCCATCCAGAGCCTGCTCAACCCCATCCAGAGCCTGCTCAACCCCATCCAGAGCCTGCTCAACCCCATCCAGAGCCTGCTCAACCCCATCCAGAGCCTGCCCAGCTCCAGGCACAAGCTCAGAACAGAGCTGTGGGGACAGAGCTGGCACAACCCAGAGCAGTGCCCCCCACCTGTGCTGGTCCCTCCCGAAGCAAGGTGGGCATCGGGCTCCCCTGCCAGGGTCTCCTTCTCAGCATCTCCCCGGGGCTGAGGCTGCAATCACACCCTGCCCCCGGGCCGTGTCCTCACACCTCTGCAGGGATAGTTTCCCACTTGCCCACGCTCTCCAGCAGCCCAGGAGCTGGCGCTGGGGGTAGTAGAGTAGTTTGAAACAGGAGCTGGAGCCTTCCTCCTCTTCCAACCCATGTTCTACAAATTGCTGTCTAAAAAAGTAAATTAAAAAATCCTTTTTTGCGTTCACCCAAAACATTCATCCAAAATAAGGTTTCATCCTCCTTTTTTGGGGGTTTATTTTTTGCTAAGACAAGGCTGTGAAGAACAAGTATTTTGGGGTTTAGCTGAAACCCAAGCAGTTTTGAGAAAAGAAAAAAAAAGGTATTAAAAATATCATGGAATACTACAGGAAAAAAAAAAAAAGACCCAAAATACCCTGCTAAAAAACCCTCAGGGTTTTTTTGGGCACTTTTGCTCCAGGAAGGAGGTCGCTGTGGCATCCTCGGGCAGGTGCTGCTCTGTAAGGCGTGGGTGAGGGCAGCGCTGGTTGTGTGAGGGTCGGGAGAGCTGCGGAGGGGGAGGCAGGATGATCCCAGGAGAGGGGGAAGGAGGCAGGATGCTCCCAGGGGAGGAGGGATGATCCCGGGGCAGGGGGAGGCGGGATGCTCCCAGCCCCGTCCAGCCTGGCCTTGGGCACTGCCAGGGATCCAGGGGCAGCCACAGCTGCTTTGGGAATTCCATCCCAGCCCCTGCCCACCCTCCCAGGGAACAATTCCTTCCCAATATCCCATCCAGCCCTGCCCTCTGGCAGTGGGAAGCCGTTCCCTGTGTCCTGTCCCTCTATCCCCCGGGAGCGCTGGTTCCCAGTTCTGTCACAAGAAGCCCCTTGCCAGGGCACGGACCCACCCCAGCCGTGCCCGGCCCAGCAATTCCAGCACCCAGAGCCAGCACAGGGGTGCAATTCCTTTATTTCCTTCCTCCATCCCCTCCTGGCTGCCCCGGGCAGCGCAGCCGGGCACGGGGGTGCTGAAGGGATGCACGGACACCCCCACGCCATGCACGGACACTGAAGGGATGCACAGACACCCTCACACCATGGGTGGGGTGCCGAGCAGAGCCCTGCGCACCCCCGCACCTCCAGGGTGGGTGCTGCGGTGGCATTTGGGACCTTCCCACCCTGGCAGCACCGAGCTGGCTGCTCCAGGGGCTGCCGTGCCACGGAGCCGGGCTGTCCCTTCTCCCCGAGGATGCTGCGCTGTGCTGGGGTCCCCTGGGCTCCGTGGCCTTTTCTCAGCAGCTCCTCCGCTGTTTCCCCACAGCGCAGGGACCACCGGGGCTGCTCCCCACAGCCCCCCAGCTCCCCGCGCCCCCTCCCCACGGGAGGCCCAGCCCGCGCCCCTCGCCGCGCCGAGCTAGCAGGGCACACGGATAATCTTTTACTCTTCAGCACAAATAATTTATTACATTAAAATAACGTTTTTAAAAAATGAGTACTTTGGGAATAATTCAGGCTCGCCTGCGGAGGCATTTTTCAAAGTGCCATAATAGGCACTTAGAAATGGGTGGTTATTTTTATTCTCCGAGCCTGTCAAGAAGCTGATGGATCGAATTGGCTGATGACAAGGCAGCTGAGTGCTCATAGACGGAGACCACAGCGGGAACACGGAGCCTGTTACAAATGAGCAGCCAGCCCAGGTCGGAGGCTCGCGGAAGCTCCGCAGCTCTGCGGCGGGGTCCCGCTGGCCCTGCGGGGACAGCGACCTGGGCAGCGATGGCCCGAGGGGCACGGAGAGGGGCAGCGATGTGCCGAGGGGCACCGAGAGGGGCAGCGATGTCCCGAGGGGCACCGAGAGCGGGCAGCGCTCCTCAGCCCCCAGCACCGGACCCCTCTGCCCCCCGGCTCCGTCCCATCGCCCCTCTCCAGCCCTGCGGGTTGAAATGACCCTTGGCACATCGCCACTGCTTCTCCTGCAGATGAGTGCCCCAGGGATGGCCTGTGCCAGTTCTGTGTGCCCCTTCCCACATCCCCACCCCTCCTCCGGGAGGATGAGTGTCCCAGGGGTGGCCTGTGCCAGTTCTGTGTGCCCCTTCCCACATCCCCACCCCTCCTCCGGGAGATGAGTGTCCCAGGGATGGCCTGTGCCAGTTCTGTGTGCCCAGGACCAGGCAGACCCGGGAGAGGGGAGGGCAGAGCCCCGCGGGCAGCAGCTCCAGCTGTGAGAACCAGCAGCACCTGGAGCGGGGTGGGAGCGCCAGCCAGCACCAGCCAGCACCAGGGGATGCCCTGATTATCTCCCGATGATGGGGCTCTGCTCTCATCCCAGCGTTCTCCCTCCTCACCCTCTGCACCACAGCCGAAAATAGCCCCTCAGGCTCTGCCCACCCCTGGACATTGCAGGCAGGGCCCTTCTGGCGCATTGGGGGCTGGCAGGGCAGGGGATGGGATCTGGGACATCGGCTGTGCCCAGGAGCAAGGCTGGCGAGGCTGGGAGCATCCCAGTGTGCCCAGAACCATCCCAGTGTGCCCAGAACCATCTCAGTGTGCCCAGAACCATCTCAGTGTGCCCAGGAGCATCCCAGTGTACCCAGAACCATCCCAGTATGCCCAGGAGCATCCCAGTGTGCCCAGGAGCATCCCAGTGTGACCAAGAGCATCCCAAAGTGCCCAGGAGCCTCCCAGTGTGCCCAGAACCACCCCAGTGTGCCCAGGAGCCTCCCAGTGTGCCCAGAACCACCCCAGTGTGCCCAGGAGCCTCCCAGTGTGCTCAGAACCACCCCAGTGTGCCCAGGAGCCTCCCAGTGTGCTCAGAACCACCCCAGTGTGCCCAGGAGCCTCCCAGTGTGCTCAGAAGCCTCTCAGTGTGCCCAGAACCATCCCAGTGTGCCCAGAACATTCCAGTGTGCCCACGGCTGGCTCTTGGGTGGCAGGATTCACCACTCATCAATGAACCTCAGCCCCTCCCAGCCTCTGCTGGCTCCTCCTGTGCTTTCTCCCAGGGGAACCTGATCCCCAGGGAGCTGGGAGGAAAAAGCCTGGTGCCAGCTCAGGAAGGGCACCGAGCCCCGTGGCACTCCAGGTCCTTGCCCCCCACACCCCCCAGTCCCTCCAGCCCCTCTGCTGGGGACACAGGGCCCTTCAGGTGTGTCCATGCACAGCCCCTGTGCCAGCGGGAACAGAGCTTTTGGGCTCCTCCAACCTCCACCCCCATTTCTGAGCTAACAGGACTCCCCATTTGTGCTGGACACAGGGCACAGCTGGACACAGCTGGAGCCACCGGGGCAGGGCACAGCAAGGCAGGGTCTGTGTGTGACACTGCACAGACAGAAATGAGGATCCCCTCCTGTCCCTGCAGCCGGGGTGTGGCACTTCCCCCGGGCAGGAGAGACCCGAACTGCCCCTTCCCCCTCTTCCCCAGGGCAGGAGAGACCCGAACTGCCCCTTCCCCCTCTTCCCCAGAGCAGGAGAGACCCAAACTGCCCCTTCCCCCTCTTCCCCCGGGCANCGCTGCCCCCGGGCAGGAGAGACCCGACCTGCCCCTTCCCCCTCTTCCCCAGGGCAGGAGAGACCCGAACTGCCCCTTCCCACATTTCCCCAGGGCAGGAGAGACCCGAACTGCCCGTTCCCACAGCCCAGGGGAACGCAGGCCCCATCCAGGCCAGCCAAGGGGGCAGAAGGGGTCGAGTCCATGTGGATCCACCCCCTGCACCCCCGGGCACTGACCCTGCCAGGACAGAGCCTGCAGAGTGTTCTTGGCACGCTTCACCCACCACGGGTTTGCGAGAGCTCCCTCTCCAGGGATACTCCCCACGAGGAGGGGTCAGGTCGGTCCCTGGCCTCAGCCCCCAGCTCCTCCCCATCTCAAAGCAGGGCAGATGTCTCCAGGAAAGCTCCCGACCCTTTCCCACCCTTCCTGCCCTCTGGCAAGGAGCAGAGCCTTTGCTGTCGAAGGGGCCATAACTCTGCAGACAGATCTGCCAGCGAGCTGAGCTCTGGCTCCCAGCACAGCCCTCTCTAGCCCTGGGTGTGCTCCGGGCCTCCCCTGAGCCATCTCCTGAAATCCTCTCTGCTCTGGCACAGCCGGCTGAGCACGTTCTGAGAGGGAGCAGAGGTGAGGGAGGGCGAGCTGCGGGCGGCCCACAGTACTTTTGAGCCGTGTGAATCATTGATGAGCCCGTTCCAAAGGGTTCGTGCTGCCCAGGCCTCGGCCAGCCCAGCCTCATTCCTCCTGCTCCAGCTTGCCCAGGCTCAGAGGCCAGTGGAGCATCCCCTGGGCAGGACCAGCCTGGATACCAAGGCAGGGACCTCCTGGGGAGGCATCGCCAGCAGCAGCTCCTGAGGCTGGTGGGGCAGCCCTGGGCTGGGGGAACAACCCTGGGCTGGGGGAGTCACCCTGGGCTGGGGGAACAACCCTGGGCTGGGGGAGTCACCCTGGGCTGGGGGA
>VWZT01001584.1:46752-64577 GCA_013397055.1 Pachycephala philippinensis
CCATCCACCCATCCACCCATCCATCCCTCCATCCATCCCTCCATCCATCCACCATCCCTCTCTCCCATCCACCTTGTGTGTTTATTCCTTTCTCTCTCACCTCTCACCACGCTGCCAAGGCTTCTCCCATCTCAGTTTCGGGCTACTTAATCCAGATTTGGGGCCATGAGATGACAGCCAAATTTGGGTAAATGCACTGCAGGGAGTAAAAAAGAGTCCCAGGGTATCGCTGGGCCAACGGGAGATGTTCATGTGAAGGTTTGCTCCCTCTCTCACCCCAGAAAATGCCTTTTCTTTGGGAAGGTCATTGGTTCCAGTGCCACCTGCAGGGACAGGAGAGAGCCCACACAGGTGGTGGCACCCAAAGCTCTCTACTCAGCTCACTTGGCCCGGTCACTTCTCATTTATTCCAGAGCTGAAAAAGAAAAAACTTTAAAAGTTTTGGTACAGAACTGAATCCTCCCATTCAGCCAGCTCCCACAGTGCTGGGGCTGACCCAGCTCTCTGAGCTGATGTATCTCTGATGGCCAATTCCATGGGAACTTGAAGCTTCCAGCACCTGAGCACTGGATTTTGCAATGTTAATGATGCTCGTTCAGTCAGGCCTCCCTTTCCCCTCCAGGGGCTCTCTTTGCTTCCTTCTGAGCCTCCCTCTCACTGCGTCTAATAGCAGAGGGGAAACCCCCTGTGGCCAAAGCACAGACCAAGAGGTGACAATCCTGACCTCGGTGTTGCTGATCCTGTGTGGGAAGCCGAGAGCAGAGTAAATATTCCAGAGCAGGGCACTCTGAGCACACCCAGCCCACAGAACTCCTGCCACCCTGGCCGGAACCTCGAGAAATCCGAGCTGAAATAAGATGTCATTTTCAACATTTCAAGAGTTACTACTGAGGTAACTTCCCAGGCAGGGAGTTGGACGTGGAATCAGTGATTCTGCAGCTGAACTGGTCCACGTGTTCCCAAATTCATCGCAGTATTTGCAGAGCTTTGGCCGACTCCGTGTTCCAGGATCAGTTCTGCTCTCCGTGGGAGCCACATCCCACAGCCAGAGCCCCCCGTCCTTGGGCAAGGGTTCAAACCCTTCCAGACCAGGTCCATGGTCCTTTCTCCCAGGGAAAACCACCAAATCCTGGGCTTGGAAGAAGCTGGCTGAGAACCATTTATGGAGCTGCTGTTATTTATAAATCAAGATGCAACTTCTGCCCAGCTGGGATTCGTTAGGTGAAGTCAAATCCCTGCTTTTGGCTGTCTGGGCCCTGCCATGGGATTAGGACTGATTTTAATAAAACCTCAGATCTTTCTGGGATGTTTTCTCCATGTTCTAGTCCTTGCCTTTCTCTTCAGAATATTTAGAGTTGGGAAGAGGATCCCACCTCGGTGACATTGAATTTCAGCCTGACATTTTTCAACATGAGCCTTTCTCTAGGATAGATTTGTTCTTACAGGAGATATTTGAATAGGTCTAAAACTAAAAATAACTCTTACACAGGACAGTCAGCACAATGCCCTGCAACGAAATCCACTCAGGCACTGATATCCACCCTAGGCCAGATTTTCTGCTGTTCTGCTTCATAAGAATTGAATTTTGCAGAGGAGAGAAATTCTCATTGAGTCATTTACACAGAATGTGGTTTCCCAAGGACTTCTTCTGGTCATTGGCTTCACCCAGGTCCTGGGCACTGCCAGGATTCCTGCTGTATTCCCAGCGGGAATGCAGGGCAGCTGTGCAGAAACTTGCACAGATTCTCTGATGACAACTAAGAGGGTGAGATTGTTGTTAAAATGAGGTGTCTCTGTGCCTTGGAACGGGGTTAGGCTCTGATGGCTCCCTTGCACCCACCCCCAGGATTTTCCAGTCCTGGGCAAAACCAGTCTCTGACCATTCCCTGTGCTGCTGGCCCATCCCAGAGCACACAGGTGCCCAGGGAACACCCTCTGCTCCATTCCCTCCTGTCCTGGCTGTCCCCAGGAAGGCTGGGACGAAGTGCTGGGAGGATGGGGATGGGAGGGACACCAGCCCAGCACCCAAGGGTGTCCTCTGCCCTTCCTCCTCCTCAGCAGATTAAAGGGCCATGGAATAAAGAGCAGGACAGCTCCAGGAGCAAAGTGCTGAGGAGTTCCCCCAACCATTCCCTTGGAGGGCTTCAAGGGAAGCTGCTGGAATATTCTCCCCTGCAGAACGGCCTGGGAACAACATCCTTTGGCAGCAAGGTGCTTTTTGGGACAGGTCCTTGGAGAGCTGGGGAAGAATCAATCCCCACAAAGTGCCCTCCCCACCACAGACACCTTTACTCCTTTGTCCACCCCCCTGCACACCCACCCACCCTCACCTGTGCTCCAGATGCTCCTTTAACAGAGGCCAGCCCTCCTTCAGCCATCCTGGATCAGGATTTTATCCAAGCTCACCTGGGAGCTCTGCTGTTCCTTTGGGAGGTCTCCCTGTGAGGGGCTGGCAGCTGTGGGACTGCAGAGCCCTTTTGGCAGGGCCTGAGCTGTGATTGATGAGGCTGATTGTTCCCAGAGCTGTGGGAGTACCCTGACACTCCTCCCTGTCCCTGCTGCTGCAGACGGGGTTTTCCTGCTTTCTGTGTTCTGCCCGGAGCACAGGGACCCTGGGGACGGGCAGGGCTCGGCTGCCTGGGGCGTGCAGCTGTGCCCAGGGTGCCTGTGATCTCTCCTCTCCCTGCTCCCAGCCCTCCCGGGGTGGCCATGGCAATCCCATGCATGCAATCCCATGGATGCAATCCCATTCCAGGCTTTAACGGGACTTTGTCCCTCTTGGGCTTTGTCTCTGCCTGGCAGCAGCTGGGATCTCCTCCAGAGCTCAGCTCCTCCTGGCTGAGGCTGTGCTTTCCAAGAACTGCGTGGAAAGCAGCTCTCACCGGGTTTAACCCTTGCAGGGGAGCAGCAGAGGGAGGTTGGGTGTCACTCGTGTGTCCTCCCAGCCCTGCCCGTCCCATGGTGCTCCTGATGTGCCCGAGCAGCCCCTGGTGCCCAGGGCAGCGTTCATTCCCACTGCAGAATTCCAGTTCCCTGGCAGCTCTGCCCTGTCACTGCCCCTTCCGGAGGGGAATTTTTCCATTCCCAAGGATCTGAGGCTTTCCTCGGCCCTTGTTCACAGAGAGCCTCTGGGGGAGGCAGAAAGAGTGGGAGCAGCAGAGAAGAGGGAATAGAAATGGGATGTGTCCTCTGCTCACTCTGGGCCTCCCAAAATCCTGTGGGGATTTTGGGGATGCTGGGGATGCTGGGGAGACGTGTGAGACTGGGTGCAGGGCAGGACAGGGCCCTGGGAACCTGCTGGGTGACAGAGGAGGGACTGCAGCACCCCGGGGTGTGTGGGTGGTGGGGATGGAGAGCTCCAGACATGCCCATGGAAGGGTTTGGGAGAAGGGAGTCCCCTCACCACAGGACAGACCTGGAGGGGCTGGAGCGTGTCCAGGGAAGGGAACGGAGCTGGGAAGGGGCTGGAGAATCCTGAGGGAGCTGGGAAAGGGGCTCAGCCTGGAGCAAAGGAGGCTCAGGGGGCCCTTGTGGCTCTGCACAACTCCCTGACAGGAGGGGGCAGCCGGGGGGGTCGGGCTCTGCTCCCAGGGAACAGGGACAGGAGGAGAGGGAACGGCCTCAGGCTGGGCCAGGGGAGGCTCAGGGTGGATTTTGGGAATATCTTCACTAAAAGAATGTTAAACCCTGGCACAGCTGCCCAGGGCAGTGGCGGGGTCACCATCCCTGCGAGTGACCAAAAACCAGGGAGATGTGGCACTTCATGACAGGGTTTATTGGGCAGGGGGTATTTGGTCAAAGGTTGGGCTCCGTGATCCAGAGCTCTTTTCCAACCTCACTGATTCTCTGATTCCATGAAGGGCACTGGGGGAGGTTGGGGGCTGTGCCCAGACGGACTTTTGGCCAGTGCAGAGCTGGGTGCTCTGGCAGGGCCTGGGTCCATCCCAGCCAGGACATGGACATGAGCAGGGATTTCTCCCTGTCTCTGGAGAAGGGCAGCTGCTGCCTGGAGATGTTGAGAAGAAGGAAGAGGGAGGAAAGGACCCAAAGGCAAGAGAGCACTCGGCAGGGAAGAAGGGTTTGCTGCAGGATTTACTGCTCGGTTCTGGCCGTGATCCAGCCCTGCTGAGACCATCAAACCCCCCCAATTCTCCCGTCCCTCCTGGACCAGCAGATGCTGCTGGGGTCCCCCAGGCTGCCCAGCACCGTCCTGGCTCCTCTCCCGTGGGAGCTGCCCTGAGCCAGGCACAGGAGGGAGCTCAGCACATCTCAGGAGAGCTCAGCATCCCCTCGGAGCTGCTGGGTGTTGAAGCAAATTTCACAGGACACCCTCCCTTTTGGCCGAAGGTGAAAGAGCAGAGAGGCTGCTGTCCTGATACAGTCTTTTATTCCACAGTCTCATAGTTTTATGAAGGTTGAGTTCAAAGGGGATACACGCTAATTCAAGCAGTAGCAGCAGCAGCAGCAGCAACGAGCAAGTAACTAACTCAAAAACTTCTCAAAACTCACAGAAGTAAAGCTTAACCAATAAGATTAACACACGATTCTCGTTTTTCTTTCTTCAGTCTATCCTGGTCTAATTCTAACAATCGTAAGTCTTACACAGAATTTGGATGTTCAGTTTCTATCAGCTCTTATTGTTTATGTGAACACTCATTTAAAAAATGTGAACAATACAGTTTCATCTATGTTTTGTCTAAAGTAAGGGGATTCTGTGAAAGACTAGTTCTGCTGCAGTAAAAACTGTGGTTAAGGTCTCTTTGCTGCAGCTTTTCAGTGTTTAAAGCACTTACCATATATTTCTACTAAACGTTTAAAATCTACATCTCCATTTCACTTTGGTGGGAAATCATATATCTCAGCTTAGTCAAAGGCTCTAGCTCAATTTCTGTACTTTGGCTTTCCTCTGGGCCTGAGTCCAGAGGCACCCTCACCCCAAGAGCCGGGAGCAGGGGCTGTCCCTGGGGCTGCAGTGCAGCTCACACACCGCGGGATTTCTCCTAAAGCTGTCATCGGGAGCCTCCCGAGTGGGGAGCAGCGTGTTCCTGGAGCTGCGTGCGGCTCCCCGGGAGCTGTGCCCTCCAGGTGACAAGCTGTGCCTCCTGCCCTTGGAGAGGAGCCAGCGAGCAGCATTACAATTTAATTAAATTACCCCAGCAGCTGCGAGGGAAGGAGCTCTAACGAGAGAGAAAGGAAAACAAGGGTTTGGCTGCTGCCTCTGGGAGGGGGAAGCTTGGGGGAGCTGTGAGGTTCTCCTGGCTGCACTCGGGATCCCCCATTGGGGTAAAATCAGGGGTCACATCTTTTAGGTTCTCTCTGGAGTCTTGGGCAGCACTGCAGGACTCTGATAACCCTGTGCAAGCCCAGCACAAGGCTGTCAGGTGTGACTCTCACAGTCCTGTGCAAGCCCAGCACAAGGCTGTCAGGTGTTTCCTCCTGCCCACCCCAAAATCCTGTGTCTCAGCCTGACCCCTGGGCCCAGCCCTGCAGCTCCATCCCCGTGGAGCAGGGGAAGCAGACACTGCTGGCTGTGTGAAGGGGCTCAGGTGGCCACAGAGAGCCAAGGAAACACGGAAAAATAGGGTTTTTCACACCCACTCTCTCCTTGTTTCCCTGTGGAGGGTTCGCCAAGGCCTCCTCCTGCCTTTGTTCAGATCCCACCCCTGCACTCATCAGCTGATCCGGCAATAAAACCAAACCTTTGCCCCCTGCTTCACCCCAATTCCATCCCTCTCTGATCCCTCTGTGTTTTCCCTGAGTTCCCTGAGTTTTGTGCATTTATGTGTCAGTGCTTCCACCCCCTGCTTGGAGATTTTTGCTCCTGCTGTCCCTCCTGAGGGAATGTGGCCACTGAAACGTCCAGGGAGAAAGGGGAAGTTACAGCTCAGGACACCAGGAGAAGATCCCTTAAAGGTCCTTTATCCCTTTGTCTGCTGCAGCACTGAGTCCTCCACCTCAGCCTGGTGGGACACCAGAGCTCTGTGCTGAGCTGAAATCATCACAAAGGCTTCAGCAACACCAGGAAAAATGGGGTTTTCTTGATAGGAAGTGAAAAAAAACCAGGGACGGTGAGGATGATGTGGGAATGAAGCTGCTTTAGACGCGCTGAGATGGGATTTCATCACTCCAACATAGAAAGGGGAAAAAAAGCAGAGAGACTGGGAAGCAGAGCTGGTGGAAATCTGAATTAAATGGCCTGGGAGGCGGAGGGTGGTGGTCAGGCTTTTGTGGAAAGGCCTGAAAGCGGCGAAGGAGACAGTTCACATCAGGGCAGGCTCAGGCTGAGATCAGGGAAAGGTTCTTCCCCCAGAGGGTGCTGGGCACTGCCCAGGCTCCCCAGGGAATGGGCACGGCCCCGAGGCTGCCAGAGCTCCAGGAGCGTTTGGGCAGCGCTGCCAGGGATGCCCAGGGTGGGATTTGGGGGGTCTGGGCAGGGCCTGGGGCTGGGCTGGATGATCCCTGGGGGCCCTTCAGCTCAGGATATTCAAGGATTCTGCGGTTCTGTGGTTCCTGCTGAGGTGGTGGTGGGTGGCTCCCTGTGCAGGGACACCCTGGCAGGATGTACCAAGGTGTGACTCCTGCAGCACCTCCGTGCCCAGTGCCGTGCTCTGACCTGGGACACTTCACTGCTGCCCTGGCAGCTTCTCCTCCCGGCCGTGGTGTCAGTTCAGGGCTGATTTCCCAACATGTCCTGCCCTGGGGACTGCAGAATCTCTGTGCTTTTGATGCCTAAAGAGGCCAACCTAGAAACAGACACTAGACAGGAGTAAGAGAATAAAAGTGGATATTTATTTGAAAGGCCTTCAGAGGGCCCAAAATGTGTAACGCAGCATCTTGAGAAGGGGGCAAGCTGAGGGGAAATTCCATCATTAGCTAAAGTTTAATTGGTGAAATTGGGTTGAGATGCAAATGGCCCAAAGCTATAAAAGTGTGAAGAACTCGTGACTCGGGGTCCATCTTGGGTGCAGCCTTTGGCCTGCCCAGGGTGTGCCTCTGAAGGCCTTTCAAATAAATATCCACCTTTATTCCCTTCCTCCTGTCCAGTCTCTGTTTCTAGGCTGGCCTCTTTAGGCATCAGATGGAGTCAGATCCCTCTGGATGTGGGTGCTGCTCCCAGAGCTCCACAGGCTGTCTCCCAGCAGAAACCAGCATTCCCAAAGAGGTTCCATTCCCTCCCAATCCGCACAGGGAGCAGAGATGGACCTCGTGCCTCTGCTGCTGCCAAGGTCTGGCCCCTTCCTTTCCCCCAAATCTGCAGGAACCGCAGGGATGGTTTGAATCGATGATCCTTTCCAACCTCAGGAATTCTGCGATCCAGGGGCTGTTGTCACCTTCCCCAGTCCCTGATGTGACAGACACAAAGGCACCCGAAGGTGCCACGAGGAGGCAGAGGCAGGGAGGACATGGTGGGAGCTCAGCTGAGGGGTTTGAGGGTCTGTACAGGGAAAGTCAGAGGAAATGGGGAAATCAGGAATTGGGCAGAATCCTCCAGCACAGCATGGCCAGTCCTGCCCCGTGCCTGAGCTCCAGACAGAGCCTGAGCTCCAGACACTCCTGTCACCCTCAGAAACACTCCCGATAAGGGCAGGCAATAAAAGCCGTGGATGGAGGAATAATTATCCAGGGGCGGGAAGGGGATAAAAAGGGAAAGAGCCACGATGTAACACAAACATCATAAAAGGCCATAAAAGCAAAGCAAAGGCAAGTGTGAAGGAGGCTGAAGGTTGGCAGCAAATGTACATAAACACAGGGAGCCGGGCTGGGACAGGCTGGAAACGAGGAAGGTTTTGGATGAAAGGGAGGAAGATGAAGCTGAGATGAAGATGAGCAGGGAAATGGATTGGTGGGGGCAGATGACAGCACTGAGAGCTGCAGCCCAGAGCCACGGAGCTCCTGGGGACACCCTGGTGAGGGGCACTGCCAGGAGCACGAGTGAGGGGGACAGGGGATGGCCAGAGCTGCCCTGGCCAGTGGATGGGAATGCTAAGGTGGGCAGGACAGGCTCAGAGAGCCCTGGCCACTGTCACCCACACAGAAGAGGAGATGTCCCTGCTGGGGGAGCTTCCACAAGAGCAGGGCAGTGGGAAACCCACGCCAGGCCATGCTGGAGGCTGTCTGCACCCCGCCAGCACTGGGGGGACTGTCCCCTCCTCCCTGGAGCCTGCTTTGCTGTCCTCAGAGCCCCGGGGGACTGTCCCCTCCTCCCTGGAGCCTGCTTTGCTGTCCTCAGAGCCCCTCCATGCCAGGAACAAGGCAGATGGAGAATCAGAGGGCAAGAGGAGCCTCCAGGCACTGGTGCCACCAGCCTGGAGCCCTGGAGATGCTGGAGATGCTGCTGGAGCGAGGGGGAAGCGTCCTCCAGCTGCTGCCGGTGCCAAGCATTTCTCATTGCTCATGTGCTCCCATTAACACCTCCTCACGCACCCGAGCTGCGAGCAAGGTCTTCCTGAGCTCTGCTAATTATTAACCAGGCTCCTGTGCAGTTTAACCAGACTGTCAGCTGCTGGCAGGAGGAGAGGAGTGGGAGAGCCCACAAACAGCCGGGGATGACTCAGGAGAACTGTGCCAGGGCTGCCAGCACCCAGCCTGCTGCCTTCAGGTGTCGTTGTGTGCCTGGAGTTCAGCCTGGCCAGCGTGGACCTGCTCTGAGCTGGGATTCAGGGCCCAGGAGGGGCTGTGCTGATAAAGGGAGGTGTTTCCAGGCTCTGAGCTGAGGATCAGGGCCCAGGAGGGGCTGTGGTGACAAGGGGAGGTGTTTTCAGGCTCTGAGCTGAGGGTCAGGGCCCAGGAAGGGCTATGGTGACAAGGGGAGGTGTTTCCAGGCTCTGAGCTGAGGATCAGGGCTCAGTAAGGGGCTGTGCTGATGAGGGGAGATGTTTCCAGGCTCTGAGCTGAGGATCGGGGCCCAGGAGGGGCTGTGCTGATGAGGGGAGGGGTTTCCAGGCTCTGAGCTGAGGATCGGGGCCCAGGAGGGGCTGTGCTGATGAGGGGAGGGGTTTCCAGGCTCTGAGCTGAGGATCGGGGCCCAGGAGGGGCTGTGCTGATGAGGGGAGGTGTTTTCAGGCTCTGAGCTGAGGGTCAGGGCCCAGGAAGGGCTATGGTGACAAGGGGAGGTGTTTCCAGGCTCTGAGCTGAGGATCAGGGCCCAGGAGGGGCTGTGCTGATAAAGGGAGGTGTTTCCAGGCTCCAGTTCCTGCTCTTGGCCACACCAAGGTGCTCCATCAGGAGCTGGGCTGCCCTGGGGCTGGCAAAGGCTCTTACGGGGTGACCTGCCCATCACAGAGGCTGCCTCGAAGACTTTTGCTTCTTCTCCAGAGGCTGGGTCAGCCTGAAGGAGCTCTGGCAGCTGCTGCACAGAGAAGGGGATTTTAGGCTGGTACACGACAATCCTCACTCTTCCAAAGCCACTCCAGCCCCACCCAGAGCTGCTCCTTTCCCTCCCCACCTTGGGTGCTGTGTACATGGAGAGCAAATTCTGCTCCCTGGGTGTTTTACAGCACTAAATTCGTGGTGATCGAGGGAGGGATGAGTGGGCCTATTGCCCTGCTCAGTCAATTCAGAGGCTGTACTGTACACAGAGATCAGCCAATTAAATCTGTGAAAATCTCAAACACTTCAGCTCTCAGATCATAACTTCTCCAGTGAGAAGTGCTGCAGAAAACATCCTGACAGGTATTGTTCATCCATGTCTCAGATTTTCTGAAAATAATCAAAAATGAATCTTCCCTGGGGATGGCTTTGAGATCTGGGGGAGGTTTTGTTCCTGTCAAGGCCCCCTGCAGCACTGGGCATCTCAGCCCTCAGCAGCCAGGACCAGCCCCGGGGTGAGGGCAGTGCCTGGCATCGATGGGGGCTGGGAGAGGAACGGATTGAGAGCAGAACTGCTGAGAGGGGCTGGGGAGGGAAGAGCTGGGGGTGAGCTGGCCACAGGCACGGGGGGCCCAGAGACCCCCCTGGCCTTGGGCTGAGCCCCCTGCCGCTCAGGTGATTCCCCAGAGAGGGCAGCAGGGCAGGGCACGGAGGTGACTCTGCCCCTCTGCCCCTCTGCCCCGCTCAGGTGATTCCCCACCTGCAGAGCTGCCCCAGCCCTGGGAATTCCAACATCAGCAGGACCTGGAGCTGCTGGAGAGAGTCCAGAGGAATCCACGGAGCTCCTCCAGGGCTGGAGCCCCTCTGGAGCCAGGCTGGGAGAGCTGGGGGTGCTCACCTGGAGAGGAGAAGGCTCCAGGGAGAGCTCAGAGCCCCTTGCAGGGCCTAAAGGGGCTCCAGGAGAGCTGGAGAGGGACTGGGGACAAGGGCTGGAGGGACAGGACACAGGGAATGGCTTCCCACTGCTCCAAATCAGGCTCCAAATCGCACCAGGGATGCACAGGATGCTCCATCCTTCTGTGAATCCCTCTGTGAGTGGATGGCAGAGATTCGGGAGAGGGTGGAGGTGGCCCCAATGGCCCCGGGGTGGTTTCTGTGCTCCCAGGGCCGTGCAGGTGGCTGCCAGCCAAAACAGTGCCCAGAATGGCAGAGCAGGGATTTTATTTTAAGGTTACCCAGAGCAGTGGCACACAATAAAATCCACTCCCGAGATAAGGAATGTTCATAATCCTCCCCTTTCTGCCAAGAATAGAGTCCCTATCTCCAAACCCCTCCGCTCCAGCCCGGCCAAACAAAGCCCAGTGGGTGAAAACAACAAAACCAGGAGCTGGGGAAGTATTTGGGTTCAGGAAAGACTAAATATTTAACTTGTGAGGCCAATGCATCCTGGAATGTATGGGGCACTCCAGGAACAGCTCGCCATTGTCCGGGTGCCACGGGAGAAAGTCCTCTTGTCCAGCCCGTGTCCTGCAGGGCCACCAGGCTGCCCCAGTGCTGGTGGGAGGTCAGCAGGTCCTGGCAGGGGTGAAGGGTGAGGGTGTTTTCCATGAGGGAGTAACAGGCAGGAGCAGTTCAGGGGCTGCAGCCCAGGGTTGGTGCTGCTTTTTGTGATACCTGCACAAAAAAGCACAAAATTCTGCCTGGACTCTTCTGGAGATTTCATTCTTTGCTGGTCGCTGCCACAAACATCCCACATTTATCAGCACTGGAGAAATATTTCCAGCTCGTGGAGCATCTCCAGGCTGTCTCTTGCACAGGGAAAAGCAGAAGATGGCCTGAGGGGCTCTGCTGTGTGCTCGGGGTGGAGCGGCTCAGGTGAGGACAGCGGGAAGCACCAGGGGCACCTCTGCACTCCCAGACACATCCCTGCCTTCCCAGTCTGCAGGAGCCTCCTGCCGGGCCAACCGTGGCACTTTTGGGACATCACCAGCCTGGTCCCTCCTGCTCTGAGGCCTCTGGGCACCCTCCAGCTCCTGGCACCTCCAGCAAAGCTAAAGTTCGAATGTCAGAAGTTTTGCTGCAGAGAGCAGCGTCCCAGGTCCTCAGAGCCTGTCCTGTCCTGGCAACTGCTGCCACTGAAGATTGGCTGGGCCCTGGGCAACCTGGGCTAGTGGGAGGTGTCCCTGGCTGTGACATGAGGTGGAGCTTTGAGGTCCCAGCCCAAAACATTCCATGATTCCTCATGTGACAGAGATGCCGCCCTGACCATGGAGACTGAGCTCAAGGAGCTGCTAAGAGCAGGTGATGCCTAAAGAGGCCAACCCAGAAACAGAGACTGGACAGGAGGAAGGGAATAAAGGTGGATATTTATTTGAAAGGCCTTCAGAGGCACACCCTGGGCAGGCCAAAGGCTGCACCCAAGATGGACCCCGAGTCACGAGTTCTTCACACTTTTATAGCTTTGCTCCATTTGCATCTCAACCCAATTGCACCAATTAAACTTTAGCTAATGATGGAATTTCCCCTCAGCTTGCCCCCCTTCTCAAGATGCTGGGTTACACATTTTGGGCCTAGGCCGGGCTGGGTGTCCTTGGAGAGCAGCCTGGAGAGGCTTTGTTCTGTCTGTCTCAGCATGAGAGAGCAGCAGCTCCCAGGCTGCAGGACACTGCAGAGTTACACACTGGGAATGCAGGATTTGAAAAATATAAAAGCTAAAACCTAAGGCATCACAGGCACAGCTCATCCTGCCCATGCTGTGAGTTAACATGGAAGGGGAAGGGACAACATCTCCTGTCCTGCTGTGTCACAGCAGGGGCTGTGTGGGACAGGCACCCCAGACAGACCCCAGGGCTCCCTAGCCACGGTCACTCCCTGGCCAGCAGAGTGGACAGACCCAGTTACAACCCAAATTCATGCAGAGGGGTGAAAGTGCAGATTTTTGTGAGAGCATTCCCCAGCCCACGTCAGGAGAACTGGAGATTATTCAGGAGAACTGGAGATGCCTCCAGCAGATCCCTGCAGAGCTGTGCAGAGCAGGAGCCCCAACCCTGGGCCAGTGGTGCCTCTCCAGCCTGATTTAGCTGCAGTGTCCCCAGTCCTGACCCCCGGGGCCAAATCTCTGCATGCCAATGTCTTGGTGAGACACAAATGCAAATCTGAAGTGTCCTGGGCACCTTCATAATATCAAAAATAAGCACAAACCCAGGGTTTAGACTCCAAGAAATAATGTAGGATCAGTGGATGGGGTTTCCCAGGTGTGCCAGGTAACCCTGGTGGCACAGGGAGAATCTGGACCCTGGTGCCATGTGCGTGTCTGTGCCTGAACCTGGAGAGTCGGGAGCCCAGGGAATTCATCCCCACAACCAAGGGCAAATTTCACACAGCCCCATCCCCAGCAGTGGCACAGAAAGACCAGGGGAAGACAGCAAAACAAGAAGACACTTGTTTTCCCGTTTCCCCCCATTTTTATAAATATCTGTACGTATTTTTTACAAGAAAAGCAGCTCCTGGTAGTGAGGAGAGTGGATTTTGCCTGCCTTGCAAAGTTCACCCATTGTTCAAAGCGAAGCCTCCTGTCCAACATAAACAGGGACTCTTAAAAACATTCTCATCCAAAACAATTGCCACGACTTTTGATGTTTTCACGCTCCTCGCTCTCCCCCACTGTTTGATCATTATGTTTTACAATATTTTTTCCCCTTCCTCGCCGGCGCCGTTCCAGGTGCCCCAGCTCTGGAATTCGTGGCTTCATCATCCAAGCTTTCTGCATTCAGTGGGATACAATGGAAAGAATTCCAGGGCATTTATTTTGACTGGGAGGACGGGCCCTCGCGCCTGTTTGCACACCCTCAGCGGGGCTCCCAGATGTGCCTGTGGCCGGGCTGAAGGAGTTCAGCTCCAGAGGTTCATCCCCTTCCTTTCCAGGAATCCCGTCCAGGGTTCTCCTGCCGTCCCCTCTCCCTTGGCATCCCTCAAGAAGTGCTGAGCACTTTGCTGGAATGGTTATAAATGAACCCTCAGGCTGTGGCCAAGGCCAGGACGTGCTGGATGCTGCACTCCTGAGGGATCCTGGCTCCTGAAAATGACACTGACAGCGCAGGAGGCACACGAGGACACAGAGGGAACGCAAAGGGAGGGGTGGGTGTTGAAACAAATTTCACAGGACACCCTCCCTTTCGGCTGAAGGTGAAAGAGCAGAGAGGCTGCTGTCTTGCTACAGTTTTTTATTCTACAGTTTCATAGTTTTCTGAAGGTTGAGTTCAAAGGGGATACACGATAATTCAAGCAGTAGCAGCAGCAGCAGGTAGCAAGCAAGCAAACAAGCAAGTAGGTAAAACTTCTCAAAACTCACAGAAGTAAAGCTTAACCAATGAGATTAACACACGATTCTAGTTTTTTCTTTTTTCGACCTATCCTGGTCTAATTCTAACAATCGTAAGTCTTACACAGATATTCGGTTTCTATCAGCTCTTATTGTTTATGTGAACACTCATCTAAAAAATGTGAACAATACAGTTTCATCTATGTTTTGTCTAAAGTAAAGGGATTCTGTGAAAGAGTAGTTCTGCTGCAGTAAAAACTGTGGTTAAGGTCTCTTTGCTGCAGCTTTTCAGTGTTTAAAGCACTTAGCATATATTTCTACTGAACGTTTAAAATCTACATCTCCATTTCACTTTGGTGTGAAATCATATATCTCAGCTTAGTCAAAGGCTCTAGCTCAATTTCTGTACTTTGGCTTTCCTCTGGGCCTGAGTCCAGAGGCACCCTCACTCCAGCAGGTGGGGATGGTGTTGGAGAGCTCTCTGCAGAGGAAGAGCCCCCCAGGCACGCCAGGCTCTCTGCTGGCCACAGCCCTGGAGGAGGTGCAGCCCTGTCCTGGACAGGCTCGAGGTGCTGCGGGGAAAGGAGGAAATGCCCCGAATAAAACCCAGCCCAGATCAGAACAGTCAGTTCCTTGTCATCCCAAATCCCCCCTCTTCACTGTCCAGGAGTGTGGAACCAGGGCAGAACCAACTCATCTTTTCAGAGTAAAATACAGGAAATCAGGCTCTGTGGGACCTATTACATCTGGAATTTTTTTTATTTTTATTCTTTTTTCACTTCTAATGTTGTAATTTTTAAGCAATACAAGACTGGGCTAACCCTAAATTACACGGCTTGAATTAGGCACAGAATTATGGAATGGATTGGGTTGGAAAGGACCTCAAAGCTCATCTCATTCCACCCCCAGCCATGGGCAGGGACACCTTCTACTGTCCCAGGCTGCTCCAAGCCCTGTCCAGCCTGGCCTTGGACACTTCCAGGGATCCAGGGGCAGCCACAGCTGCTCTGGGAATTCCATCCTAGGCCCTCCCCACCCTCCCAGGGAAGGATTTCTCCATATTCCTAACCTAAATTTCCCCTCTTTCAGTCAAAACTTCAATAAACTCAAAGCATTCCAGAAGCTGCAGGTCCAATCCAGTGGCGTGCAGGAAAACTCACCTGTGGCTGCTTCCTTTCTTTACTAAATAAGAGAACAAATACACTCAGAGACTTCAAAATATTCCTGGAGCACACAAATTTATGCAGTAAAATCAAAAGGACTGATCAAGCTGGACTCTGCTTTTGGGAATTTCCTCTGAATAGATCACTCTGAACTAAGCAGTGCCTAAAATTACCACATGTGAGGAGAGCCAGGGGGCACAGGGCACATTCCCACCCTCAAGGCTGGTGCTTATCCCCGGCACTGGCTCAAAGGAGGGACAGCTCTGTCCCCTCTGCATTTTCATTGCACAAAACTCTCAATATCAGCAGCACCAACCGCACAGAGCTGGGCCAAGGGCAGCTCTTCCCCTCTCACGGTGATTTTGGGGACAGCAAAACCCTGGTGTGGGGTGTCCCGTGCCACACCAGGGACGTGGCTTTGTCCCTGTGGCTTCCCCTCCACGTGGGGACTGTGGCAGGACATGCCGACCCCCTCCCTCTGCCACAGATTAAGTGGCACATATGCAAGAGATAACATGGGTGGGTCACAGCCCAGCCTGAGTGAAGCATCTCTGGCGCCGAAGGGCTCAAGCCCCAGCTAAGAATCAACATCTTAGTCCAGGATGCAAATGTGGAGAGAGATGGAAGAGATATTCTTGACCGAAAGACACGGTTTTTATGTCTATAAAAGCCCACAGGATTATCCCAGAGGCAGACGTCTCTTGCACACTCCTTTGGGAACATGTGAGGGATTTCTCCCTGGAGCTTGCGCAACTCCAGGTCACTTCCCTGGGATTGAGAGAGGACTTCGATGCACACCCCTTCAGAACTGGTGGTGAGAAACATTGAATCCTAAGTTGTACTATTTCTTAGCTAGCTGTAATTTTAATGGTGCCTTTAACTCCGCGTGTACTTAATAATATCCCCCTCTTTGTCGTATCCCTGTGCAGTAATACTCTGTTTTAAGCCTTATGTCTGTTAGTTTTACGTCTATAAATAAATAATCCATTTTATAATAGACAGAATCAGTCATCATTAAAAGAACTTGTCAATCAGAGTGGATTCTGGGGTGCCAACAACCTCAATAACTGACTGTCTTTTGTTAAAGCCTAGGCAAAAGACAGGAGCAGATTTAAACCCCCATCCTGATTCATAACAGGGACAGAGCAGGAGCCCACCACGGGAGGTATCCGGGGGTTCCCTGCTCCCAGCAGGGCCCGCAGCAGCTTTTTGTCCCATTTTGGTGGTGCTCAGCAGGGTGGCACAACCTGCACAGTGACACCCACGCACCCAACGCGCTCGTCCAGCTCTGCTCCGGGCAGAAATTAAATTATTTAAGCCCAGCTTCTCTTCTCCAACTTAAATCCTCACCGTGCAGGCATTTAAAAAAATGAAAAAAATACTAAAAAAAAAGAAGAAATCTGGTGGTTGTGTTAATTGGGCCAGAACAGAGCAGGCCTGTAGGGCCTTCCCTTAATTCACTCCCTGAACAATGTTCACTGATCAGGACTAGAGATTCAATTAAGGACCTTGGGGTGGCAATTCACAAAGACAAAATAAGGAGTTTGCAGATCATTTGTCTTTCCTTCTCTCCCAGAACGCTCCCGCTGAGCGACACGGGGTCTGCCTATAATTGGCAACATTAATACAATTAAGATGGTAATTTTGCCCTGTTTTGCTTCCATATTACAGAGCACCTCCCTTCACATCCCTCAGCACGTTTGACTCTGTTAAATTCCTTCATTATTTCCTCCCTCTGGGCTAAGAGGGGAGCCACAGCCAGGGCAGCCTCCCCCAGAGCCGAGGGGCTCCTGCTGCTCCTGCCCGAGGAATTTCCGAGGATAAAAAGGTGTCGGGGTCCAGGAAGGGGCAGAAGGAGGTGGTTGTTTATTTGGATTGAAGCACGGAGTTAATGAATCTCTCACGAACGCACCGGGCACGTGGCGGTAATTAGGAGGAAAATAGAAAAATAATTACAATATCAAAACACCCCCACGCCTCTCCCTGCCTGCCGGGCTCCTGCCAGCCCTGCAGCGAGGCAATCCTGGAGATCCTGCCTGTTCTTCCCAATCCTGGAGATCCTTCCCACTGCTCTTCCCAGTCCTGGAGATCCAGCCTGGTGCTCCTCCCCATCCTGGAGATCCTGCCCCGCTGCTCTTCCCAGTCCTGGAGATCCTGCCTGTTCTTCCCAGTCCTGGAGATCCTTCCTTGTCCCGCTGCTCTTCCCAGTTCTGGAGATCCTGCCTGTTCTTCCCAGTCCTGGAGATCCTTCCTTGTCCCGCTGCTCTTCCCAGTTCTGGAGATCCTGCCTGTTCTTCCCAGTCCTGGAGATCCTTCCTTGTCCCGCTGCTCTTCCCAGTTCTGGAGATCCTGCCTGTTCTTCCCAGTCCTGGAGATCCTTCCTTGTCCCGCTGCTCTTCCCAGTTCTGGAGATCCTGCCTGTTCTTCCCAGTCCTGGAGATCCTTCCTTGTCCCGCTGCTCTTCCCAGTTCTGGAGATCCTGCCTGTTCTTCCCAGTCCTGGAGATCCTTCCTTGTCCCGCTGCTCTTCCCAGTTCTGGAGATCCTGCCTGTTCTTCCCAGTCCTGGAGATCCTTCCTTGTCCCGCTGCTCTTCCCAGTTCTGGAGATCCTGCCTGTTCTTCCCAGTCCTGGAGATCCTTCCTTGTCCCGCTGCTCTTCCCAGTTCTGGAGATCCTGCCTGTTCTTCCCAGTCCTGGAGATCCTTCCTTGTCCCGCTGCTCTTCCCAGTTCTGGAGATCCTGCCTGTTCTTCCCAGTCCTGGAGATCCTTCCTTGTCCCGCTGCTCTTCCCAGTTCTGGAGATCCTGCCTGTTCTTCCCAGTCCTGGAGATCCTTCCTTGTCCCGCTGCTCTTCCCAGTTCTGGAGATCCTGCCTGTTCTTCCCAGTCCTGGAGATCCTTCCTTGTCCCGCTGCTCTTCCCAGTTCTGGAGATCCTGCCTGTTCTTCCCAGTCCTGGAGATCCTTCCTTGTCCCGCTGCTCTTCCCAGTTCTGGAGATCCTGCCTGTTCTTCCCAGTCCTGGAGATCCTTCC
>VWZT01001584.1:64608-97334 GCA_013397055.1 Pachycephala philippinensis
TTCCCTCTCAGACACCCCAGGAGCTGCTCCCGGTGTTTCCAGGTCAGGTTTTGCAGACTGGTCCCTGGGAAGTGTCACCCCCAGCACCCAGAGGTTGTGCACCCTCACAGGTGCCCATCCCAGCCCAGGTGAGCCAGGACATGGCTCTGGGGTTGGTGCCCACTCTGGGCTGACCCCAGCCATGCCCAGGCAGTGCCAGCGGGCAGGAGGGATCCCAGGCTCTCCTGGATTTCCACCCAGAGGGAGCTGGTGCAGGGCTCGTGAGGATGGGAGCTCCTGGGGTGAGCTGTGAGTGTGTCTGGGGTTGCTCAGAGCCACTCAGAAGAACCAACAAAGAAATTATTCTTCTAAAAACTCTGCAAGTTTCTGTTGTTTCTCCACATGGCCAAGGCAGCCTCTCCTGGGTCTGATCCTCCTCCCACCCCGCAGAACAATCTGGAGGCAGCACAGGTGGGTTTGACCTCTCCCCACTCCTGAGGCTCGTGGTGTGAGCAAAACACGCCAGGGCTGCCTTGCCCCGGGCTTTGCCTCCTCCAAACTCCTCCTTTGTGAGAGGAAGCCGCTGAATTTGCTTTTCCTCCTGCCTGGTTAGAGCAGGGATTTTCTGGAAGCCAAACAAAGGCAATGGAGATTGTCTGGGGAGATAAAGAGGGAACAGTCTGAACAAGCAGGAAGCTGAGGGGGAACGAGGCTTGAACGTGGCGAGTAAACAAAGTCATTTCTACTCTGTGCTTGCAGAGGAGGAGGAAGAGCCCCAGGGGCTGTGGAGCTCCCTGTTCATGGACACTGCTTTGGGAAATGGGGACGCTCTCCACGAGATCTGGGAGAAGTTTGGATCCAAAACCTCCAGATTTGGTTCCCCCCACCCAGCCAGTCACTGCTGAAAGCCAGCAACGGGAAATCACGGCACCTTACCCCAGAGAGGGGAGCAGTGTCAGAGCCTGATCCAAGAGACGGGACCAACTCTGTTATTTGCGACTTATTACTTTAAAAATAAAACAAGGCCTCAGTCTCAGGAGTTACAGGTTTAATAGCAAGGCACTATAACCGAAGAAAGTCACGAGTTTCAGAGTTCCATGGTAATTTATAACTTTTCAGTCCAATAGACAATTAACATGAAACTTTGTTTTGGTTTTATAACCTATCACCTTTGGTACTTTTTACTGCATTGTGTCTGTTCCTTGACCAATAACTTGTTAGCTCACGTACACACAGATACTTCTATTGTAACATCTAAATTCTTACCTTAAACCATAAAATCACATTATCATACTTAAAACCCTTCACCATATCACCCAATACATTTTCTTACTTATAACTATAGAAACATAGGTTTATAATTTTTCTACTTAAGATCTGTACACCTTTATCATTACATCAACCCAAGCTCTTTCCAGGGCTGTAAATCAAACTCATTAGTGTTTGTGGGGGTTTCTACTCCTCTAATTCCCACAGAGCAGGACACACAGAGGGGTTTGCCCAAGGTCCCGCCCTCCTCATGGTCCCAAACCCTGGCCAGCTGTGCCCTCCCCTGGGCCCTGCCACCAGCAGCTGGGCTGGGGGAAGGATCATGATTTAATCTCTTCCTACCTCGGAGCTCCCTGATGGACGGACCAGCACCGAGAGGGCTGAGAGCAGCCCATGGGCTCAACAGTCTTGGCATCAAAGAGACAAATGAGAGCTCTCAGAGCTGCCAGAGCAGCAGGGCTGGGAGCCACCACTCTGGCACGTGCCTGTCGTTAACAGGGACCTGGCTGCTGTGCAGAAAATGGGGCTGTGCTGTCCCCACACATGGGGAAATGCTTCCAGGGGTGTTGGGCATGAGCTCCTGAAGCTGCCAGCTCGGAAAAGGGACAGGGGAGGTTGGGCAGGGAGCTGGGGCTCTGCAGGCTCTGCTGATGCTGGGTTTGGTGGCCTCTGCTGCCTCCCTCCCTCTCTCACACAGCCAGAGTGGTTCCCAAGCCATGAGCAGCTCTGGATCCTTCCTGAGGATCCAGAGTCCCAGCAGGGCTGTGCCCAAGCTGGAATAAAGAAAACACCTGCACCTTTGTGTCCACAGGAGCAGCAGGTACTGCCCTGGATGTGCTCTCCTCCCCCATGGTGAGGCCAGGATCAAGTTCTGGGGAGTAATTTCTGAACTTCTTTGTGCTCCAACTGCCCCGAGGTCCTTCCTGCTCCCTGGGCAATGTCCGAGCTTGAAACAAAGCAGTTTTCCAAAATTCTAGGTCTGTAATTGTTTTAGTTAAAGTCATGAAGTTCCTCTCTCTATATAAAGGTGTGCCTTGTGCCTGCTCCAGCTTGGTCCCATTCCCAGTTCCACCCACTCTGGGTCCTGTTTCTCTCCTGCCTGATGGATTGCAGGGTGTTTAATGAGCAAATGCTCGTTAGGGGCACAGACACTGACCTTGTATCAGATGATCATTGTACCTCCCTTCCAAGTGAAATGGTCTTCTCTTCTCTTCTCTTCTCTTCTCTTCTCTTCTCTTCTCTTCTCTTCTCTTCTCTTCTCTTCTCTTCTCTTCTCTTCTCTTCTCTTCTCTTCTCTTCTCTTCTCTTCTCTTCTCTTCTCTTCTCTTCTCTTCTCTTCTCTTCTCTTCTCTTCTCTTCTCTTCTCTTCTCTTCTCTTCTCTTCTCTTCTCTTCTCTTCTCTTCTCTTCTCTTCTCTTCTCTTCTCTTCTCTTCTCTTCTCTTCTCTTCTCTTCTCTTCTCTTCTCTTCTCTTCTCTTCTCTTCTCTTCTCTTCTCTTCTCTTCTCTTCTCTTCTCTTCTCTTCTCTTCTCTTCTCTTCTCTTCTCTTCTCTTCTCTTCTCTTCTCTTCTCTTCTCTTCTCTTCTCTTCTCTTCTCTTCTCTTCTCTTCTCTTCTCTTCTCTTCTCTTCTCTTCTCTTCTCTTCTCTTCTCTTCTCTTCTCTTCTCTTCTCTTCTCTTCTCTTCTCTTCTCTTCTTTCCCTGTCCCTTCCCTTCCTCCCTGTGGGTTTTGACCACCCCAGCAGCTGCTCCCGGTGTTTTTCAGGTCAGGTTTTGCAGACTGGTCACTGTGGAATGTCACCACCAGCACCCGGAGGCTGTGCCCCCACTCTGGTGCCAGCTCTGGGGGCAAACACCCGCTGTGCAGAGCAGGAATGTTGGTGGAACCAGCACTGCCCCAGGGCTGGAGCTCTCTGAAGAGGCCAGAGCAGCCTGGGAGAGTGGGGTCTGGCTGTGCACAGGGATGAGATGAGTTATCCCAGGGTCTTTGTCCCTCTCCTGTCCCCACAGCTGTCCCTCAGGCTGTGCTGTGCCCCAGCACACGTTGAGACACCAGCAGTGTGGGATCTCAGGGTGCTGGGCACTGCCAAACCCCAGCTCCTGAGCTGCCCTCGAGCCCTGCAGGGAGAGAGCCCAGCCCAGCACGAGCTGCTCACAGCCAGCCCTGCGCTCACAGAGCCGTGGTTGGCTTCTCCAGGGATGAAGGGCTTGGCTGAGGCAGTGCTTCCTGCAGCTCTGGAGCTGTGGAGCCACCGGGCACGTTCCCCCAGAGCTGGATTTCTCCTTTCCAAGCCGTTTCCTCCCAGTCAGCACAGTTGTGTTTTTTGGCCTTCCCCCGTGTTTCCTGCTGGCTTCCTTCTCCCGGGCTGATGAGCTCCTGGAGCTGCTGAGCTGGATCCCTGCTCTGCCAGCTCCTCTCAGCCCGGCCCTGACCCTGCTGGTGTTTGGAGCGGCCTTTGCCTCGCTCTCTGCCTCTGGCCTCGTGTGACGAGGGCTTTGGGTCCCCTCCAGGAGGCGATGCCCAAGAAGCAGGGCTGCAGAGAGGACGCTCGTTCCTTGCCCGTGCATCAGCTCCAAGGCTCTGTGATTTCTGGCACCGCAGCCTCGATTCTCAATTGTTTCCTTGAGAGAGATTTCACTTGGAAACGTGAGAGGGGATTTTGAAAAGGGAAGCAAGGAACGCTCCAGGAGGCTGCCAAGTGGGGCAGAGGAGATGCTGAAGCACCAATCACAGCTGCTTGCTGAGGGTGAAGGAGCTCCCGGTGGCTGTGCACAGACACATAGCTCACAGATACATCCACAGGGAGCTTCTCACCAAGAATTTTTGCGAATTTAAGTCTCATAATGGTAGAATCATAAAATCAGGGAATACCCCAAGCTGGAAGGACCCACAAGGATCATCCAGTCCAACTCCCAGCCCTGCACAGACACCCCAACAACCCCACCCTGGGCATCCCTGGGAACAGTGTCCAAACGCTCCTGGAGCTCTGGGAGATATTGGATGGGATTTTTAGAAAGGACCAATACTCACCACACTCACTCTTCGAGTCCTGATCCTTATACAGCCTCACACCTGTGCCTGCAATCCTGAAAACTCAGATGCTCTGAGGCAGAAGCCACAGGAGCTGCCTGGAATTCAATTCCCTGCTTTACATCCCTTCAGGTCTGAACCAGAGGGGTGAACTGTGCACACCTGAGCAGTTATATACCATTAAAATTTGTGGGGAAAATGAGACAACAGCAGCTCTCACCTGCTCCTTGCCAATGGGGACTGAGGGGCTTTTTCCACTCCCTAAATATTTTGCTGCTGAGGATGGGGGGCAGCTCCCAGTTAAGGCACCCCCACGCATCTGTCTCTGTTTGTGACTGGTTTTTGTGGGTTCATTGGCCTCAGCTGAAGTGTCTGTGCGGGGGTCATGGCTCACTGGGGACCTGGCAGTTAATGGGACTCGATCTTAGGGTTCTTTTCCAGCCTCAATGATCCTGTGGAAGCCCTTGAGGTGCAGAGGTGATGCAGGGAAGGGGCACTCACAGCATGTTTTCATTCTTCAGGCTCCCCCAGAGCACCTGCTGAGCTCAGCGTGGGTCCTGCCTCGCTGAGCCTGGCTTTGGTGGGCTGGACACATTTCTCCTGCATGCTGGTTTAGCTCCGTGGTTACGGCACTTCCCCGGCCCAGAGCATCCTCTCCTTCTCCTACACCAGTTCTGGCACCTGGAGAATCCCAGAATCCCGGAATGATTTGGGTTGGGAGGGGCCTTAAACTCATCTAATTCCACCCCTGCCATGGCAGGGACACCTCCCACTGCCCCAGGCTGCTCCCAGCCCCGTCCAGCCTGGCCTTGGGCACTGCCAGGGATCCAGGGGCAGCCACAGCTGCTCTGGGAATTCCATCCCAGCCCCTCCCCACCCTCCCAGGGAACAATTCCATCCCAATATCCCATCCAGCCCTGCCCTCCCATGAAGCAGGAGGCTCAGGTGCTGGTCCCTGTGGTTGGGAAGCTGTGCTGTGTCACCTGGGGCAAGGACACGGGGCAGTCTCTGTTTCCTGGAGGGAGCTCGGCTGTTTCACTCCAAGCGCTGGCAACTGCAAACATTCCTGCTCCCTGCTTCTGCCTGATGATTATTTGAAGCTTAGCAGAGTGCTGTGCCTCAATAACCCACCACAGGAGCGAGTTCCTCTGGTTAATTATCCCTTGTACCAGAGCAGGGATGCAGCTCTGCCCCCGGTGCTGGATTTCACACCCGTCCCTCGCTTCCCTGTCGATTGCAGCCTCCAAACTGGTGTCACCACAGGGATTAGGACACCCTGCTGTGACAGGGGAGAGGGATGACAGCACCCCCGGGTCAGACACATGTACACACACCCCCTGCCCAGCACAGAGCTGCTCGGAGCCATCGATCACAGCTCGGCTGTCACTTGTCCTTGCAAAAGGCTCGTCACCAGCGCTGGCTCTCACACAGAGCTCTGCCGAATCCTCTCGCGGGCATCGTGCATTCCCAGGAGTTTTTAGGATGGAGAAAAAGCACTCCGAGCAGCTGGGTTTGGCTTTCCCAGGCCAGGGAAGGGCCAGCAGGATAACTGGGGTGTTTTGGGTGCTGAGGGGAGCAATAACACGGCCAAACACAGCACAGGTCCCTGAGCAGGGTTTGGCCAGGCGTGGGTACAGCCTGCAGAGCTGGGGGTGGGGGGGTCGTGCTCGGTGACCAGAGAGAAGAGCAGGAACCAGGAACATCCCTTTCCTCTCCCTCAGGAACCAGAGAACCACAGAATCACGAAGGTTGGGAAAGACCTCCAAAACTGAATCCAATCCTTGACTAAATCCCACTGAGCCATGGTGTGGAGTGCCACCTTCACTGGTTTTTGAACACTCCCAGGATGGTGACTCCACACTGTCCTGTGCCACTGCTTCACCCCTTTCTCAGTGGGAATTTTTTCCTAATATCTCACCTGGAATTCCCTTGGCATGACCTGGCTGTGCAAGAGGATGAGCAGGATGTTTCTGTGTCAAATCCTAGCAGAGTATTCTGCTATCCACACCCACTCCTGCATTCCTGTGCACGCTCAGCCTGCCAGAGCACAGCAGGGATGGATCAGGGATGGCACAGGGATCTGGACCCAGCTGTTCAACTCTGTGCAACCCCTCCTGGCAATGCCACCTGCTGCAGGTGCCAAGCCCTGGGACATTGTTCCCCCCCTCAGCAGAGCTGTGTCCTTGGGCAGGCAGTGCAGGGAACAAACACCTCGCACAAACCTCTCAGTCTTTAATGTCTGCACGAAAATTTGGGGGATTCAGGGTTCTGCTGTATTTGGAAAAATCAAGGTTTTTCCACCAAAACCTACCAGGCATTAATTTGTTGTTGTTGTTGTTAACTTTGATATTTTTATGTCCTTCCTACTTTCTTTGACCCCAGAGGGGGAAATGAAGATGAGAATCCAGGCTGTTCCTACAGCAAGAGCTGGAGGTTGTTCCCATTCAGGGAGCAGCTATTTCCATTCAGCCCAAATTCCTTCAGTTTTGGGTGGAGGGGAGAGGAGAACCAAAGCAAGCCCCAGAGAGCTCAGGGATCCTTTCTGCAGCCCTCACCCCACGGCTGTGGGGTCATCCTTGTGCTCCGCTGGAGAAACTGAGGCACAGGAAGGGACAGGACCTGCCCAGCAAGGAAGGCAGAGAGGATAAATCCTTCGTGGTGAATCCCAGAGCCACAGAATCCCAGAATCACTGAGGCTGGAAAAGCCCTCTAAGGTCATCAAGTCCAACCACCATCAGGCTCTCCATGTCCCCAAGTGCCACATCCAGACATTTTTCATCCTTCCAGGGGTGGTGACTCCACCACTGCCCTGGGCACCCTCTGCCAATGCTTCACAACCTCTTTCCTGAGCAGTTTTTTCCTATTATCCATCTAAGCCTCCCCTGTTTTTTCCCTGAGTGAAGCTCACCACAGGCCGTGAGGCTCGTGCTGGGCCCAGCTGCTGCAGTGACACAGGACTGGTTTTACTCCCAGTAAAACACACTCCCTGTGGTGTCCAGGCTGTGGCTGCTTTGGGGGAGCCCCGCAGCCCTGACAGAGCATTTCTGAAGGCATTAATGCTGTGTCACATCCGAGCTGTGCAGGTAACAAGTGAAACCTCAGTTAAAGGGGTTTGGACATCTCTTGTGGCCCGGTAGCAGCTCCAGGGGGGACAGGAGGCATTTTCCAGACTGATGCTGCTCCAGGTGTGTGATCAGCGGCTCAGAGAGAGCCCTGGCAGCTCCAAGGGGGGGCTCGAGGCTCAGCCAAGAGCGTTCTGCTCCTGGCCAGGCTCCCTCCTGCCCGAGCCAGGCAATGTCCCCACCCCAGAGCCCGCTTGGTGACAGGAGCAGCGCCGAGCCCTGGAGTGTTTGCACGAGGTTTGATTCGGTCATTTGGCCAGCGAGATCCACATGTGCACATCTGGCACGTCCAGTCCCTGGGCACGTGAGGTTTGATTCGGTCATTTGGCCAGCAAGAGCCACATCTGGCACGTCCAGCCCCAGTCCTGCCCACTGGGATGAGCTCAGCGGGGCTCTCACCAAGCTCCCTGCCCCAAAGGACAGCCTGGCTCCATGGTGTCCCCTCTGCTTTCCAGCCCCACATCCCACGCCGTGGGTGCTGCCCTGGCCCATAGGAACCCGGCGGGATGGGAGGAATTCCTCCAGGAAGGAGAAGCCATGGACACCCCCAAGGCAGACCCGGGGCTGGAGGAAGCTGCTGTTCCAATCTCCTGGAAGCCTGGAACCCAAACAGCTGCCCACGCTTATCCCAGTGGGGCAGAAACATCCCAAAGCAGGACCAGCTCCACCTAAACCTTCCATGTGGATCCCTCAGGAGTAATTTAGGATTCACCTTGCCTTCACCTTAGCATGCAGGTGCTCCCAGAAACTTGAGAACTTTTCCCCAATCTGTGTTTTGTCCTCCTGTCCCCCACTCTCCCCAGGGCTGGATCCATGCACTCGCTCCCAGCAGGATTTTACAGCTTCCCTGCAAAGCATCCCACAAAGTCACGGTGCCATGTAGAGATTAACCACAACAAGACCAGTTGGAGTCCTCATTTAGGTTTTAATTAAGGTGAAAGTATCATTAACTCCAGCAAAAACCACTTGATCAAGCGCTGCATGTAAATGAAGAGGAGCTGAGCGAAGATTTGGCCAGCAATTATCAAAAACCCCTACTCGGGAGCACCATGCCAGCATGCCTGGGATGAGGCTTCTTTTTTGGGAAATATTCTAAAAGTCACGGTGCTCGGTGACAAGGACAGCTCTGAAAGGCCCCTGGGGTGCAGGGTGGGCTCTCTGCCAGCTGCTGCACTCTTTGCAAAGGTGTCTTCTTCCCGAAGCAAGGAAACAGCACCAGGGATGGGATTGTTTTTCCGTGCCTGGGCTTGCCTGATAAGGAGCCAGGGAGGAAAATGTCTCCTGGTGTCTGCAAACACAGAAATGTCTGCCCTGGGCATTGTTCGGTTCTGAATGGAGCTGAGAAAACACTTCAGAGCGTGGTGAGCACCAACATTCCCCGCCTGGGGATGCCTGAGGAGGGTCTGGCTCTGTGGGAAGGAGGAACAGCTTTCCAGAGGGGGATAAAGGTCCAAAAGAGTTTTCAGCCTGCAGGAGTCTGGACCTGCTGGACCAGCAGTGCAGCCTGGGCAGGAATCAGTCACCTGAGCGAATTCCAGGCCCCAGAGAAGCCCAAGGCTCAGCTCTCAGCGTGGGCAGTGTCTCCCTGAGCATCTCAGGTCCAGGTGAAGATCCTGACCAGGGGCAAGCTCCCACCTGCCCCAAGAAAAGTCACAGAATGGTTTGGGTTGTAAAGGACTCTAAAAATCACCCAGTTCCACCCCCAGGGACACTTCCCACTGCCCCAGGCTGCTCCCAGCCCCGTCCAGCCTGGCCTTGGGCACTGCCAGGGATCCAGGGGCAGCCACAGCTGCTCTGGGCACCCTGTGCCAGGGCCTCCCCACCCTCACAGGGAGGAATTTTCAGAAGGATTTGCAGGTCTTAAATGCCAATAAATCAGCACCAGAAGTGTCCTGGCCACACCCTGAGGGCAAGGGCTCTGTGATGATTAACGCTGGACAGCCTTTGCTGAGTGAGGTGGATGTGACAGGACAACGGGGAATGGAGTCAAACTAAAAAATGTAGGTCAAGGTTAGATGTGAGGAGGAAGATTAGAGATTAGATTAGATTAGATTAGATTAGATTAGATTAGATTAGATTAGATTAGATTAGATTAGAATTAAGAAGGAGGAAGTTCTTTGCCATGAGGGTGCTGAAGCCCTGGCACAGGGTGCCCAGAGCAGCTGTGGCTGCCCCTGGATCCCTGGCAGTGCCCAAGGCCAGGCTGGACGGGGCTGGGAGCAGCCTGGGACAGTGGGAGGTGTCCCTGCCATGGTTTGGGTTGGAACGAGATGAGTTTAAGGTCTCTTCCAACCCAAACGATTCCACGATTCTGTGATTTAGGGCCAATTGGTCCCATCCTAAAGGACAACCCAAAGCTTTGGGAGGGGGAGGCTCTGGGCTCTCTCCCACCTCCCAGGGCTGTCTCCAGAGGACAAAGTCCTGGTGTCCCTGAAGGCTCCTCTTGCTTTGTGCCTCAAATCAAGCAGTTTCTGCTCTAGTTGATGTTTCCAAAACAGCAAATTCTCCCCAAAACTAAGGATTTCCTCAATGTGCCCTGGGAAAACAGAGAAAAGGTGAAGGGCAGAGGAGAGGGGGAAGGAGAGGGTTGGGGCTGTCACATGGCTTTAAAGGGCTGAGCAAATGTGTTTTATCCAAATTCAGTGAATCCCCTCTTGCCAGCCCGGAGCCTCACAGGATGCCGTTGGCAAATGAGCCAGGGGCACTGCCAGGAAAACCTCGTGGCCTCCCCGAAATGCCAAGCTGAAACATTTTCAAGGTAAAGAATAATAATAAAAAAACCCCTCTGTTGCAGATATTTTCATTTCTTTTCATACTTCTGGGATTGAGATAACGGACAATTACAGGAAAATCTCCGATTCAGGGCACTGGATGAAGAAATTCCATGACAGATTTCCAACAAAACAAAACAAAAAAAATCATTCATTCAAAATAAGTGGTGGAAAATTCCTCGTTGTGGCCAGCTCTGCTTTGAGAATTGTTTCCCCCACTGCACATATTCATACTTCACATCCAAAAATCATAACCATCATTTTTCCCCTGTCCACTACGTGAAAATGGAGTCAATTAAACAATTGGGATGTTTGGGGGTCTATTTCTGTTTCCACTCACACCTTTTTCTCAGGATTGCTCAAGGATTATTCAGGGGGTGGGATTCTGAGGGAGAAAAAATTCCTGATGAGAACGAGGAGAACGTAAAACACACCAAAAATTCTGGAATAAAAAGAAGGAAGTTGATCAATGGCCCCCAGGGAAATATTTGGCTTATGAACCTACTCAAATGTCACTGTATAAATCTTTAATTTGTGATTAGAAGGTGGTGCTGTGGTGACACTCAGTTCTGAGGGCCATGGGGCCATGGAGGAAAGTTTGGCAGTGCAACATTTGCAGCTTTCGTGGTTTAGGGGGCAGTGGAAACAATGTGTGGGGAGTGCTAATGGCCACTAGAGATCTTGAGGATTTTATCTATGAATAAATAATATAAAATTATATCTTTTTTTTTTTTAATAAAGCAGAAGACCCTCAAGTGAAGAGAAGAGACAAACGAACACTCAGAGTAAAGCAAGGTGTGAAAACCTGGAGGCTTTGCTTCTGCAGCACCCTTCCTCGATCCCTTTCTGGCTCCTCCAGTGTGTTTCTTCTGTCATGGCCAAGCCTGGAGTTCCCAGCTCCCACCTGGGTTCTGCTGGGACCCAGCAGCTCCCTGCTCCCTCCTGGAGATGCAGGGGTTAAAGAGAGGGCAGTGGCTTGTCCCTGGCACCCGCCTGTCCCTGGCCATGCCCACGCCCCCAGGAGCCTCCCTGGTGGTCACTGATGCCTCAAGAGGCCAAGCTAGAAACAGAGACTGCACAGGAGGAAGGGAATAAAGGCGGAGATTTATTTGAAAGGCCTTCAGAGGCACACCCTGGGCAGGCCAAAGGCTGCACCCAAGATGGACCCCGAGTCACGAGTTCTTCACACTTTTATAGCTTTGCTCCATTTGCATCTCAACCCAATTTCACCAATTAAACTTTAGCTAATGATGGAATTTCCCCTCAGCTTGCCCCCCTTCTCAAGATGCTGGGTTACACATTTTGGGCCTAGGCCGGGCTGGGTGTCCTTGGAGAGCAGCCTGGAGAGGCTTTGTTCTGTCTGTCTCAGCATGAGAGAGCAGCAGCTCCCAGGCTGCAGGGCACTGCAGAGTTACACACTGGGAATGCAGGATTGGAAACATAGAAAAGTTAAATCCTAAGGCATCATCACTTCCCTTCCAAAGGGGATCACAAAGCCCTTGGAGCACGTTCCCCAGCTCTGGGCAGCATCCTGCTGTCACACTGACCCCGTGAGGATCTGAGCCTCCCCCTGAGTGCAGCTGCTCCTCTGGGACTGACAGAACCATCCCTGACTCACGGCCCTTTCTGGGTCAGAGGTGGGGTCACAGCAGCTGACCTGGGCAGAGCTGGACCAGCACAGTTTTCTCCTAAAGTTCACCTCTGAAGTGATGGCAATTGTGTGCTGCCCTGAGCGGTTCCAGAGCAGAGGCTGACTCAGGAAAATGATCCCATCCAAGCCATTTCTCAAAGTCATAGTGATTTCAGCAGCCTTTCTGAATCAGCACCCAGATAAGGCCTGACTGTGTTTATTTGTGGCAAATGATTTTTATAGTCTCCCTTTCATAAAAACGAAAGTCTTTAAGTCTTCATAGTTGGGCTGTTAAATTTAGATAATGTGTTTCTGTAATTAAAGCATTGAATTATTATTGCCAGATAAGCTCTTGCATGAGCAAGGACCTCCCTGTGCTGGTCCTTGACTCGAATTGATCAAAGCTGGCCCAGAAAAGGCCACAGACAAATCTGGGCTGGCAAAGGGCACAGGGAGGCCAGGAGTCAGTTCAGCTCCTGCTTGTGTTCCTAGATTCCTCAGCACACCAGCTCCGAATCTGTGCAGGATTTACCAGCATTGCCCAGATCAGCTGTGGCTGCCCCTGGATCCCTGGCAGTGCCCAAGGCCAGGCTGGACGGGGCTGGGAGCAGCCTGGGACAGTGGGAGGTGTCCCTGCCATGGCAGGGGTGGCACTGGGTGGGATTTAAGGTCCCTTCCAACCCAAACCGGTCTGGGATTCTGGGATTTTGAGGTTTGGGGACAACAGTGGTTGGGCACCCTCACAAAGGTCTCTACTGGAAGTTCCAGCAAGCAGCAGGAAGTGATGCCTTAGGTTTTAGCTTTTATATGTTTCCAATCCTGCATTCCCAGTGTGTCACTCTGCAGTGTCCTGCAGCCTGGGAGCTGCTGCTCTCTCATGCTGAGACAGACAGAACAAAGCCTCTCCAGGCTGCTCTCCAAGGACACCCAGCCCGGCCTAGGCCCAAAATGTGTAACCCAGCATCTTGAGAAGGGGGGCAAGCTGAGGGGAAATTCCATCATTAGCTGAAGTTTAATTGGTGCAATTGGGTTGAGATGCAAATGGAGCAAAGCTATAAAAGTGTGAAGAACTCGTGACTCGGGGTCCATCTTGGGTGCAGCCTTTGGCCTGCCCAGGGTGTGCCTCTGAAGGCCTTTCAAATAAATATCCACCTTTATTCCCTTCCTCCTGTCCAGTCTCTGTTTCTAGGTTGGCCTCTTTAGGCATCAGAAGATCTTCACTGGAAGGGTGGTCAGGCACTGGAAGGGGTGCCCAGGGCAGTGCTGGAGTCACCAGCCCGGGAGGTGTTCAGAACCCAAGCAGAGGTGGCACTTGGTGCCATGGCTCAGTGGCCGTGGGGGGATGTGGTCAAGGGTTGGACTCGATGATCTTGGAGGTCTTTTCCAGCCTCAGTGATTCTGTGGTTCTGCTGAATGAAAGGTGCTGATCAGGGTGAGGTGTGAAGGCGTGAGGGGCTTTTCAGACCTGCACAAGAGCTGCAGCTGAAGCCCTGACAGGAGCTGTGGTATTTCTGTGAGTTTATCCGGTGTGGGGAGGCGCAGGCAGGTCCCTCCCCATGGTGAGGGGTGGGGGATTCCCTCAGTGCCTCCCACCCACAGCCCCTCAGAGAAATCCTGATTTTCTTAAGCGCAGGTGAAAGTGATGCCTAAAGAGGCCAACCTAGAAACAGAGACTGGACAGGAGTGAGGGAATAAAGGTGGATATTTATTTGAAAGGCCTTCAGAGGCACACCCTGGGCAGGCCAAAGGCTGCACCCAAGATGGACCCCGAGTCACGAGTTCTTCACACTTTTATAGCTTTGCTCCATTTGCATCTCAACCCAATTTCACCAATTAAACTTTAGCTAATGATGGAATTTCCCCTCAGCTTGCCCCCCTTCTCAAGATGCTGGGTTACACATTTTGGGCCTAGGCCGGGCTGGGCGTCCTTGGAGAGCAGGGCACTCCAGACTTACACACTGGGAACACAGAATTTGAAAAATATGAAAGTTAAAACCTAAGGCATCAAAAGAAATGTGGTTTTCACTCCGAGGGCAGAGCGGAATGGTTTGGATTTGGCCAGGAACCAAGAAAGATGACACATCCAATATTCCTCTGAGCATTAACTCAGCATTCCTCTTAGTCACACTTCAGGCATCCCTTTATTTCCCGGAGCTCCTCCAGCCAGGGACCTGCTCTGTAATTACCCAGCCGCCCGGGCAGTATCTGGGGCAGGTCGGCGCAGGTTACCTGGTAATTATCTTCCCAATTACTGAGTAATTCCCAGATGAATTACCGGGTAATTGGCTGCCTGTGGATAGCATGACCCGCACTGGGCTGGAGACAGGGCCTGTTCTTGTCTCCCCCAGGAGCCAGGCAGCTCTCCATGGACACACAGAGCTGACAAACCCAGCCTTACTCAGGGACCAGAGGCTCATTCCTGACTGGGAGTTCCACCCCGTGACTTGTTGGTGGATTCCTAGCAGCGATAATGATAGGATAATGGCAATAATAATAATAATTAATAACAATAATAGTAATGATAATGTGGCAGCAGTGACTCACGGCCTGCAGGAGCCTTACTAAGGGCTCACTTAATGCTAAAGAAATCCTCTGGCTCTTTTCAAACCTGCCGCCGGCCTCAGTGGGATTGGGCTGGATCCCAGCCCTATGAGATGGAAAGGTTATTTCTCTACAGAAAAGTGCTTTGATTTATTTGGAGTCACACATTCATTAGGGTTTCGATTCCAGGTCAAACCCAAGGATTGCTCCTTCGCTGCTCCATCCCACAGACAGCCCCAGGGCAGTCCCAGACGCACCAGCTCTGACTTTCTCCATGGATTGCACGGCAGGAGGCACCTCACGGTCCTTGGACAGCCACATCTAACCCCCGTTTGGTAAATACAACCAGGATTTGGGGTTATTTCACGCAAAATAATCATCTCATCCCAATGACGGCATCAGCCTGCCTTGAACTGCTTGGCTTGGGCCGGGGCGACATCACTGACCTGCAGAGACATCAGCAACCTGCAGAGATGGACAGGGGTGGCCAGAGCAGTGGGGCTGTCCTGAGCTGTCCTGGGCTATCCTGGGAGCAGAGGGGCAGATCTGTGCTGTCCCAGGAGCAGAGGGGCTGATCTGGGCTGCCCCAGGAGCAGAGGGGCTGTCCTTATTATTATTTATGTGAATGGTGACCCCAGCACTGCCCTGGCAGCCCTCTGTGCTGCTCCATGGAAATGATAAAGAAAATTTGCAAAGATAAAAGTTGCTTCTAACGCAGCTGTTCCCTTCCTGGGGATCACATTCTGGAGCAAAGGGATTCTGGGGTAGAGATGTCCACGAAAACCACGAACTTGTAACAACCCTGCAATAAACAGGGAAGCAGAGTTCAGAGCTGTGAGCTGGGACTGGATCAGGCCATGCCTGGAAATTGGGATTTGCCTGCCTGGGCTGAGCTGCCCCTGCCCTGCTCTGCTCTGCGTGGGCTCTGCCTTGGCACTGCCACATGGGCCAGGCCTGGCCCTCCTGTGTCCTGGTGCTTCTGTGGTGTCACAGGGTTCAGGTGTGGCATCCCAATGGCTCTGATTCATGACAAAATCACCTTTCTGGGGAGAAATCCTCAACTCTATTTCCTGACAGACCTCTCTCCGTTTCCAACAGCCAGGCGGGTGCAGGTGCTCACCATGAGACATCAATCCCAGCAGAGAAAGCCAGATCTTGACCTGCAGCCACACAACAACACCATTTCCAGTGAATGCATGGAAAAATGATAACTCTTCCCCAAAAATACCCCCAAGGGAAATCCATGGCATCACTCCCAACCCTCTGGAAGGCCAGAGCGTCCTGTTGGGTGGTACTGCACAAACACAGGTGAAGAGGAGATGGTTTTTTAGGTTTCCAGTCCTGGGCTCATCTCTGTGAAGATTCACAGCAATGTTTGACGTGGGTTGTTGACCCAGTCCTACAGGACAAGAGGTGTGGAAGTGGCAGAGGAGTGGTGTTCACCCAGACAGAGCAATCGTTGTCCTGCTGGGGCTCAGACTGGTGTCACTGTCACTCCAGGCTCTGCAGGAGCCGGTGCCAGCAGGCTCAGAAAATAATTAGATTTATTAATCAGATTTATTAATCAGATTTATTAATCAGATTTATTCCTGGGCTGCAAGTCCCTAAACACACATTTAGAGGGACAGGGAGGGATGTCTGTCGGTTCCTGCTCCAGCAGTTCAAGATGCTGGGTGGGCAGAGGGGATGGGCAGCAGAAAGCAGCTCTGTGCTCTCCCGAAATAGCAGCTCCAGAGACAGCGCCCTGGGCGAGCGGGGCCGTCAGGCTGACCCATTTCTCTCAGGGTTCTGTGCACAGAAATAACTCTGCTGAAGGGAGCCACGGAAAGATTTGCAAACTCCAGCCTCTGATGAAGTTAGTTAAACCTCTCATAACTCCTGAGCTGCCTTGGTCCCGGTGGGAGGAAGGGAGCAGAGGTGCCCAGATGTCCCAGGACTGCAACTGGAACCAGAGCTCAGCACAGCCAGGATTCCTCTGTCAGACACCTTGGGTGCCTGACAGAGATGAGCAACAAAACCTGAGGTCCCTCAGGACCTTTGGGGTAAAAAGGAATCACGACTTTTTTCCTTCCTTTTGTTTCACAGTAATTCACACACTTGAGAGGCTTTCCTCCTTCATCCTGGGGTTATCCAGCACTTCTGCAGTGCTACTGAAGACCTTTAGGAAATTCAGATGTGTTTCAGATTTCCTCCATCCTGCTGCAGTTTCTGGGTGCTTTAAGAACTCAGGCAGGTTAAATAAGCCTCATCTGCCCAGAGATGAGTTCATCTCCCCTGTTCCAGGGGTCGCTCTGGATCAGCCATCACCCGGGTTGTTTCCAGGGATCCTAAACCAGGCTTAGCCCATCTCTGCTTCCTGGGATTGCTCACATCTTTCCAAGGAGCTGTTGATGGCTGGCTGTGGTGTGGCCCTGGGGGTGTCACAGCATTGATTTTAATCTTCCTGTCCATGGAATGCTCTGCTGCCAGTGGACCTCAGAAAACATTATTGAAAGATTTTTTTTTTATTATTATTTTATTATTATTTATGAAGCAGAACTAACTCAACCTGCCAACCCAACGCTCTCTTTACAACCAAGAGAAGAAAACCCTGTTCACCTTCCTGCAGACATTTTTATTCAGGTTTGTGCATCTTTTTTTGCTTTCTTCTCCACGAGGAGCAGAACAAACCCCTCAGTGTTCCGTGGTGGGCCCCCAGACCCCCTGTACCTGTGACAGGATGAGTAATGGGCTCCTCCCTGGTGCAGAGCTGCTCGTGCACAGCCAGCTCCTGTTCGCCCTCTTTATTTATTCTGTCTTATCTTCCTCGCATTTCATCACTTTCTTGTTATGTTTGCTCAGTTAAGTCATTAAAACCACTTTGTTTTTTCTCTTTCCATGTTTAGCCCTAGGAAAGCAGCTAAGCCTGTGTAATCGATTTAGCATTTAATTTCCCTAAAACCCCCTCTTCCTGCCATCAGTCTGTGGCCCTGAGACATTCCCGTTCCTGGCTGGATTGGGTGGTGTGAGAAGGAAATCTCTGAGCCAGCTCAGGGCTTTGGGAGGTGTTGGGGAGGTTTCTCCACCTCCAGTGCAGGTGCACTGCTACCTGTGGGGGTCTTGTGGGTTAAATCCCTTTTTAGGCAGCAGGAAAAGAGAGAAATCTCTTGTAAGGAACTTCTGCTCTTCTGCATTTCAGTTCTCACTTGTGGTGGTGTTGCTGGGTTAAATCCCTGTTTCAGTGGGCACAAAAATAGAGAAATTTCTTTTAAGGAACTTCTTCTCTTCTGCATTCCAGTTCTTACCTGAAGTGGTGTTGCTGGGTTAAATCCCTGTTTCAGTGGGCACAAAAAAGGATAAATAATTTGTAAGGACCTTCTGCTCTTCTGCATTTCTGTTCTCAGTTGTAGTGGTGTCATTGGGTTAAATACCTGTTTCAGTGGGCAGAAAAATAGAGAAATCTCTTCTAAAGATCTTCTGCTTTTCAGTTCTCACCTGTGATGGCGTCACTGGGTTAAATCCCTGTTTTAATGGGCAAAAAAGGGATAAATAATTTGTAAGGAACTTCTGCTCCTCTGTGTTTCAGTTCTCACCTGTGGGGGTGTGGAGAGCTGAGCTCTGCTGTTTCCACGTTATAAACCTGCATGGTGGGCAGTTAAAAAGACAAGAAGGGAAAGCAGGGATACCCAAATCCAAATAATTTGGCATTCAAAGAATTGCAGGGACATTGAGGTTGGAGAAGAACTCCAGGATCCAACATTTGACCGAATCCCAGCTGAACCGGATCACAGAGTGCCACATCCAAAGTGCCCGATTTGTTTGTTTGAACCCTTCCAGGAATGGTGACCCCAGCACTGCCCTGGCAGCCCGTGCCAGTCCTGCCCACCCTTTCAGTGCCCCATTTCTCCCAACCCTGATTTGCACAGAGACCCCACCACAGCTTCAGCCTGGAGGGCAAATCACAGCTCCACATGGACACTGTCCTCTCTCCCGTGAGGGCTCCAGGCCCCAGGACTGTCAGAGTTTTATTTAAGAGACAGGGCCACCTCTGATATCTGCGACTTATTACTTTAAAATTAAATGAGGTATCAGTTTCATAAGTTACAGGTTTAATAGCAAGTCACTATAACTGAAGAAAGTCATGAGTTTTAGAGTTACATGGCCATTTATAACTTTTTAGTCCAATATACAACACGAAATTTTGTTTTGATTTTATAACCTATCACCTTTGGTACTTTTTACTGCATTGTGTCTGTTCCTTGACCAATAACTTGTTAGCTCACTACACACAGATACTTTATAACATCTAAATTCTTAACTTAAACTATAAAATCATATTATCATACTTAAACCCCTTCACCATATCACCCAATACATTTTCTTACTTATAACTATAGAAACATGGGTTTATAATTCTTCTACTTATCTGTACACCTTTATCATTTCATCAACCCAAGCCCTTTCCAGGGCTGTAAATTAAACTCATCAGTGTTTGTGGGGGTTTCTACTCCTCCAATTCCCACACAGGCCCTGCTCAGCTCTTCGGGGTCCTTTCCCTCCAGGATCCTCTTCAGGAACCAGTCACACTCTGGCTCAGAAGGAGGTGGGTCCCTCACCTCCTGCCTCTTCACCACCCCGAGGGAAGGAAACCTCCTTGGAATTTCCCGAGGTGTTTGTACTCATCTCCTTGCATCACCGTGGTCCTTCGGTTTAATCACTTTGCAAATCTTCCTGATCCTCTACCCCTGGTTTATTTAGACAGGATTTGGGTCTTTGTTCTGCTGAATGAGTCAAGACTTTGGCTTCTCTTCTGGAGACGACAATCCCAGAAACCCAGAACTATTTAGGTTGGAAAAAACCCTTAGGATCGTCCAGTCCAACCGTTCCCCAGCGCTGCCAAGGCCAGCACTGACCCACAGTCCCAAAGCCACCACTGACCCACAGCCCCAAGGGCCAGAACTGACCCACAGCCCCAAGGGCCAGAACTGACCCACGGCCCCAAAGCCACCACTGACCCACGGCCCCAAAGCCACTGCTGACCCACGGCCCCAGGTGCCATCGCTGACCCACGGCCCCAAAGCCACCGCTGACCCACGGCCCCAGGTGCCACCACTGACCCACGGCCCCAGGTGCCACCACTGACCCACGGCCCCAAAGCCACCGCTGACCCACAGCCCCAGGTGCCACCACCGACCCACGGCCCACCACTGACCCACGGCCCCAGGTGCCACCACTGACCCACGGCCCCAGGTGCCACCACTGACCCACGGCCCACCACTGACCCACGGCCCCAAGGGCCAGCACTGACCCACGGCCCCACATCCACCTGGTTTTTAACCCCTCCGGAGCTGGGGTCTCCCCTCTGCCCTGGACAGCTGGTTCCAATGCTCGACAGCCCTCTCCATGTAGAAATAAGGATGGAGCTTTGAGGCCTCCTCGCCAGCTCCCAGGGCAGTTCCCAGCCTGGCAGAGCTCCCTTTGGCCCACCCAGACGATCCAGACTGACCCAAAGCCAGGTCCCCTGTCACGTCCCCCTGCAGGGCATCTCCACCCTGCTGAGGATGAGCCCAGCACGGTCCCAAACCCAACCTCCCTGGGAATTCCTGTCACCCCTGAGACCTCCCCTGCCTTCAGGGGGTGAGCAGAGCCTTTCCCTGACCCCCAGCATCTCCCCAGACGGTGAGGCTTTGCTGGAAATGGATTTAAATGGCTTTTAAAGAGGATGATATTAAAGAAAAAGCCCAGACAAACAAAGCAATCCCAGCTGAGCGCATTACACATGATTGAGTTAAATAAGGGGGATTTCACACAGGCTCTAATTGGGGTTTAAATCCTGGTTCCGAGCAGCTGCTGAGCTCTAGAAAGCTGCAGGAGGAGGTGCTGAGGCACAGCCCTGCCACGAGCTGAGCTGCCCCAGCCCTGAATGGGCACATTCACAGTTTCTATCTGAGCAAGGAATTTGCTGACTGCTAATCTCTGCTGATTAACGATGTTTTCACAAAGCCACCACAGAAGGTTTGCTGGTCTTCTCTAGAGAACCAGACTTTGGCCAAGCAAAGCCCTTTATCCAAAAATGTATTTGTCTAGAAAGTGCCATTATTATTCTTAGGCATGCCAGGTATGGATGCCCATGTTTCTTGTTCTTGTTAAATGCAAGTTGTTCTACAGATAAGGAGGCGAAGGAGTACAGATAGGCGAGGTTTGTCAGGACAGATAAAATCTTCAATTAGACCAAAAGCAGCAGGAGAAAATTCAGACAAACTTTCAGACACGGAAGCAGACGTGAAGGAAGCCCGGGTGTCCGAGAGCTGACAAGTTTTTTTCTGCCCATTTATCACAGGAAAGATATCACCCCCCAAAAATAAAAAAATCCTTGCTTTGTTTGGTTTAATTCCCATTAAAAGGGGATTAAGGCAGAGAGGAACAAGGCAGGCTTGTTCCACATCCACAGTGTGGGTTCCTCTCTGCTTTCTGAGTCAGATAACTCTGCTTAACAGCAACCTTTAGCTTTTATCAACGTCAAAGCCAAATCTCTGGTGCTAAAATTATTCCAACTTTCATCTGGGTGTTTGACTGCTCCGGAGCAGAGCTCTGGAGTGATCCAGTCACTGGGATAAAGGTCCCTCTGAACATGTGGGTAAGAAGATCTGCCTTTCTTACACTGGAGTGAAATAGGATTTCTGACAGTTTGACATCCAAATCCCAACAGGAAGGAGAACATTTCTGGCAGTGTTGAAATCTGGCACCTTTCTCCAGAGAACATCATCTCACTCCCAATAATCATCAAGTCGTTATGAATAACAAATGATTTCCTAGAAATCGGGACGGAGGAGTGAGTGCCAGTCAATATTGCTGGGGTGAATTATTTGGCTGCAGAGCTCAGAAGGATCACCCGGGCCAGACCCAGTTCCTAATAACCACGAGTGATGATCAAAGTGCTCCGACAGATGCAGATGGAACAGATTGTTCCCCCAATGTCCCGCTCTGCCAGCAGCTGCAGCCCCGAGCTGAGCTCTGCAAGGATCCTCAGCCTGGAGAAAAGGAGGCTCAGGGGGCCCTTGTGGCTCTGCACAACTCCCTGACAGGAGGGGGCAGCCGGGGGTGTCGGGCTCTGCTCCCAGGGAACAGGGACAGGAGGAGAGGGAACGGCCTCAGGCTGGGCCAGGGGAGGCTCAGGGTGGACATCAGCAGGAATTTCCCCATGGAAAGGGTGCTCAGGGATTGGAACTGCCCAGGGAGGTTTGGAGTGCCCAGCCCTGGAGGTGTCCAAGGAATTCCTGGCTGTGGCACTCAGAGCTCTGGGCTGGGGACAAAGTGTTGTTTAGCCATAGACTGAGGAAACGGCCTCAAGCTGTGCCGCGGGAGGTTTAGTTTGGATATTATGAAAAATTTCTCTATGGAAAGGGCTGTAAAAGATTGGAATGGGCTTTCCAGGGCAGTGTGGAGTCACTGTCTCTGGAAGTGCTCACAAAACCTGTGGATGTGGCACTCGAGGACGCGGTGACCATGGTGGTGGTGCTGTGCTGATGGTTGGACTTGGTGATCTTAAAGATCTTTTCCAACCTAAACCATTCTGGGTTTGACGTTTCTGCTCCCCTGCAGCTGCAGTAGATGCATCCTTCACTCCTGGAGAGCAGGGGCAGGTGGGATGTGCTCAGGGTTATATCTGAGTGCTGACAGGTACCAACAAAACACCAGGGTAGGCGGAATAACCCAGGGAATCCTCAGGGGGAGTGGGGGCAGCTCCGTGCTGCATTTAAAAATGGAGAAGCAGCTCATTGAAACAATCCAGCTGCTGGGGCTGGCATCAGACAGCAGAGTTGGTGCAGTGGAGTTGTGCTGAACGTCTCACACCCGTCACCATTTGCCCCAATGGGGCCGTGACTGGGGTTTTCAAAACCAGCAGGTCACCAGCAGAGCTGGGAAGAAGCTGCTTGGTCACTGGGAAGTGCAGAGAACCAGCTGGGGTGGGTTGGTTGTAGGAACTGGACAGATTCCAGGGTCAAATTCCAGCATCCCACCCTCTGTGGGGCTCCAGCCTGAGCCAGGGGGTGGCTGAGGTGGGCACAGAGCCAGGGTCACAAACTCTGGTTGCTAAACTTGCCCAAGGCTAATGTAGGAATTTGGCAGAATATTCAGTCCTAACTGGGGCAATTTCAGTCCCGGTCCCAAGGGGATTTAGGTCCTGTGAGCACATCAAATCTGCTCCAGGGCACCTGAAACAGCTCTGTGGTTTGGGTTTATCCTGGGTAAGGGGGGATGCAGACCTTCCCTCATGGACCGTGTGTCACCTCCCAGCTCACACGTCCCCCTGCAGAGCATCTCCACCCTGCTGGGGATGAACCCAGCACGGCCCCAAACCCAGCCTGCCTGGGAATTCCTGCCACCCCTGGGTCCTCCCTTTTGGTCCCTCCTGCTGAGGCAGCTCCTGAGGAAAGCCCTGAGCTGCTCCTTCAGCGCAGGCTGGCCCCAGTTCTGTCTCCAGCCCCATTGCCAGCCCCAGCAGGCACCACTGTTCCCACACCAGTGACTGCAGGCAGCTCTCTGAGGTTCCCCCTCTCTTTGATGAGCAGAGTTCCCTCAGCAGGTCACAACAACCTCCCCACATCTCCACAGCACTGCTGAGGACAGAGAGGTGTGAAATTGTTGTAATGCATTTGAACCCTGTCAGTGTGCCCCAGCCAAACCATCCTCAGTTATTCTTACCAGAGCCCTCAGGAATTCATCAAGGTTACTAAAATGTAAACTGGGCTAAATTGAGAAAGAAAAAGCTGAGAAACAGAATACCAAGACAGCAAGAAATAGATAGACTGTGCTGCACTGGACTAGAACCAATCATAGTTTCTGAAAAGTGCATGCAAGACGCGTGGACAAGATAGAGGGACCAATCAAGCAACGCGTGATCGCGTGTACAGCAGTTGTAAAAGGTGTAAGTAGAGTGTTATGTAAACAATAAAACGGCTTCTGTGTAATCAAATTGCTTGGTGGTTCAGGAGTCCTGTTCTCCCGCATGAAATGCTGCTCAAACACACCGAGTGTGGCCCCCTCACCCCACAGCAGGGGTGGAGCAGGGCAGGGAGAGCGGCTGCCCAGCTGGACACCCCACAACCCCAGCATTTCCCTCTTTCAGAGCGAGGAAGGGAGATGGTGTGGGTTTGCTCCTGTGTCAGCAGGATGGACAGCCCCTGGCTGGACAGGCTGCCAGCCCCTGACCATTCCAGCCCTGGGAACTCTGTTATCCAAGGAAGATGAAGCACTCAGACAAAAATAGCAAGTGGGTCAGGAGAAGGTTATGGAAATGGCAGAGCATTGTTCATATTCCTTCAGGTGGCTGCAAGGAGCAGTTTAACCCCGAGAGTGGCAGGTTAAAGGGTCGCTGACAGGGAGAGATGAGTGCTGAGGGCTGAGCTGCCTTTCCCCCTTTGTTTTGGAAGCCAAAGCCTTTTCCAAAGGAATTAAAACTATCCCCCATGGTGCTGCTGTGCCACTGGAGATCTGAGGGGGGGTAAAAATAACAGGTTTCCTTGTCCCAGGACAGCTCCTCTAGGATGGGCATTTTATCCTTTCCTTGCCTTCTCCTGGCTCTGAGCAGGGACAATTTTGTGACTGTGGAGTCCTAAAGAGTTAAAAACTCTCTCCTGTCTTCAAATTTTGTTGGGGGACATTGTCGAAGTGCCCCTTATAAATCACGTTTCATGCACCCCTGTCCTAAGCGAAGATGAGAGGTGCCCACAGAAAACACAGACATGATTTTGGAAATGCCTGACAAAATTTGCTCCTCGTGTGTTTTGGCCCTGGTTTCTCAGGCACTTTAATTTCATCTGTCACAGGAAGATCCATCTGTAAACCTCATTAGATTCAAACTAACATGAGACAGATGAGGCCAGAAAACTGTTTTTCTGCCTCCTCAGAATATATTTTTTTTAATGCAATGTGGGTTTTTAAAAGCAGATTTACTTAATTGACAACAAAAGAGGATGGAGCTGAAGCTGCCAGAGCTGTTTGTGGGTTGGGATGGGCTGGTCCTGTCCTGGCTGAGCCCAGGCTGGAGCCCCAGCACTGCCTGATCGCCCAAAAGTGACCTTCCCATGGCCAGGCTGGGCTGGGCTGGGCTCAACCTTTGGGTAAGGGTGGCCAAAAGTGACCCACGAGGGTCCCCCATGGTCACACCCGGCTGGGCTGAGCTGAGCTGGGCTGGACCCTGGGGTGTGGGGGGTCAAAAATCACCCACGAGGGTCCCCCATGGCCAGTCAGGGCTGGGCTGAGCTGGATCTTTGGGTGTGGATGGCCAAAAGTGACCCAAGAGGGTCCTCTCATGGTCCCACAGGACTGGGCTGGGCTGGACCTTTGGGTGAGGGTGGCCAAAAGTGACCCACAGGGGTCCCCCATGGCCAAGCAGGGCTGGCCTGGGCTGGACCTTTGGGTGTGGGTGGCCAAAAGTGACCTTCCCATGGGGGTCACTCCTGGCCAGGCAGGGCTGGGCCGGGCTGAGCTGAGCTGGGCTGGACCCTTGGGTGAGGGTGGCCAAAAGTGACCCACGAGGGTCCCCCATGGCCAGGCAGGGCTGGGCTGGGCTGAGCTGGACCCTCAGGTGCGGGTGGCACCCCAGGTGAGGTTGGTCACGGCCATTAAGGCCAATTCCTGTCCTCAGGGACCCCAAATCTGCCTCCCCACCAGTTCAATGTCAGCACTGGTTCCTCCCTGCCACACCACACCCCCTGAGCTCCCCCTGCACCCTCCTGTCCCAGTCTCCTCCGGCGTTCCCTGGGTGTGACAGGGGCTGCAGCAGGGTGGGGGCGAGGGGACACGGGGCTGTGTGTGGGGTGGGCAGGGCTGGCACCCCGTGCTGGTGCTGTGTGTGGGGTGGGCAGGGCTGGCACCCCATGCTGGTGCTGTTTTTGGGGTGGGCAGGGCTGGCACCCCGTGCTGGCCGGGCAGGAGCTGCTGAGCTCCCTGGGGGCACTGGGGGCCTCCCGGGGCTGATCCAGCTGCCAGCAAGGGTGGGATGCTGGCAGGCCAGAGCTGGGCTCATTTCAGTGTCCTTTCGGGGGAGTTTGGGGCATTTTGGGCACTAATCATGTTGGATGTTCTATGACTGGGCAGCTGAAGATGAGGGATTGTCTCAGGGGAGCTGAGTGAGTGATGCTCCATGCCAAGCCAACAAAACAGAACCAGAGAGAAGGGAGAGGTTCGTTTGTGGCTGAAGAGACAGCCTTTGAGGCCTGGATTCCCCCAAAGAGCAGAAATGCTGCCAGAACGGGAGGAATTGGCCTGGCAGGGCACTGCCCCCTGAATGGCAGCAGGCTGAGCACAGAGAGATTGACCTGAGACACACAAAGGTGAAGGGAGTGCTGGAGGGGGTGGGAATCTGCCTTTGGAGGAGTGGGAAAGGTCTTTCCTCAGTCTGGACTCTGAGAGACAGAGCCCTGGGCCCCTGCTCTGAGCCACGAGGACAGTTCTGTTTTGACACATGAATGGTGTCACCTCTTCTTCTCAGCCCGGGAAGGCGTGAAAATGAATCTTGGAACATTTTTCTTCAGAAATCATATTCCCTTTTCCCCCCATCCCCCCAGTGGGAAAACAACCCAGTAAATCCACAACAGATCTATGCTGCAAAAAATCTGTATTTGAATTTAAATTTAACATTGCAAATAATTCTAGAGGAAATAATTCCTGGAAAGCCAGGGTCTATTCATAAAATCATGGTTGGGTTGGAGTGACCTCAAAGCCCATCCAGTGTCACCCCTGCCATGGCAGGGACACCTCCCACTGTCCCAGGCTGCTCCAAGCCCCATCCAGCCTGGCCTTGGGCACTGCCAGGGATCCAGGGGCAGCCACAGCTTCTCTGGGTGGAATTTTGGCCATTTTTTGCCAGTGATATATTTGGATGCTTCGTTTTAGAATGACTTTTTTCCTAACTCCAGCTCTGGGAATGTCTGATGATCTCCCAGCTGACAGCGGGGGTCAGTTCATCAAACCACAGCGCAGAACAAAGCGACCTTGAGCCCCAAATTCTTGCAGAACGTTGCTCCTACAACCTCACTTTGTTCATCTAAAGTCAGTTCAGTGCTCCAGGCACTCACACAGAGACACGAAGTCTCAAGATAATAAATATGGGATCATTCTTGGTTCCTATTCCTGGTTCAAAGCAAATGGAGCAGCACCTTTGAGGTACCACGCAAACCCTTTGAACTTTGCAACAAGAGGAAAGATATTCAATTCCTTCCCTCATTTTTCCTGGTGTTTATCAGGTCTCAGGGGAGATTACTTATCTGAGAGCCCAGCGGGAACAAAGGAGGCTCCCCACAGCTCCCCGTGAAGCCGGTCATGGTCAGTAGGGAATGGGTCTGCTCCCATCAGCCCCAGCCATGCCTCGGGATGGGCATGGAAACTTCTGGGTATGGGATGGGGTTTAATGGCAGTGAGCTTTCCTTGGGATCACAGAACCACGGACTGGTTTGGGTTGGGAGTGACCCTAAATCCCATCCAGTGCCATCCCCTCCATGGCAGGGACACCTCCCACTGTCCCAGGCTGCTCCCAGCCCCGTCCAGCCTGGCCTTGGGCACTGCCAGGGATCCAGGGGCAGCCACAGCTGCTCTGGGAATTCCATCCCAGCCCCTCCCCACCCTCCCAGGGAACAATTCCTTCCCAATATCCCATCCAGCCCTGCCCTCCCATGAAGCAGGAAGCTCAGGGGCTGGTCCCTGTGGCTGGGAAGCTGTGCTGTGTCACCTGGGGCAAGGACACAGGGCAGTCTCTGTTCTCTGCACTTCCCCTGCCCAGAGCATCCTCTCCTTCTCCTGCACCTGTCCTGGCACCTGGAGAATCCCAGAATCCTGGAATGGGTTGGGTTGGGAGGGACCTTAAATCCCATCCAGTGCCACCCCATTCCATGGCAGGGACACCTCCCACTGTCCCAGGCTGCTCCCAGCCCCGTCCAGCCTGGCCTTGGGCACTGCCAGGGATCCAGGGGCAGCTCCCCCCTTTCACATCCACAGGAGAGTGGACTGCTGCCAGCTCCCTGGTGTTCCACAGAACTCTCTGAAGAGAAACCAGAGCATACCTGGAGCACTGTCAGGCTGTGGGTTCCTTTGCAGGAGTAATTTCAAACTTCAGAGATGAGCCACTGGCTCTTGCACCAAGTCCACAACTGGGAGACCTCAGTGGCACCAAGCACAGCGACCTCCAAGGCGTTTTCAAATATCCCTGGCCCTAAAGCCTCAGAGGGAATTCTGCCTTCAGCTGGTGTCTAAATGCTGCTGAGATTTTAAAAATGTGCCTTGACTCTCGATGGCTGCGATATTTCTCTCCAGGAAGGGTGGGACAGCAGCACATGGGACCTGCAGGGGACAGTGCAGGGGGACACAGAGCAGCTGTGGCTGCCCCTGGATCCCTGGCAGTGCCCAAGGCCAGGCTGGACGGGGCTGGAAGCAGCCTGGGACAGTGGGAGGTGTCTCTGCCCATGGCAGGGGTGGCACTGGGTGGGATTTAAGGTCCTTTCCAACCCAAACCAGTCTGGGATTCTGGGATTCCATGGCTGTGTGCTGGTGCACCCAGCCTGGTGGAGCAGCCTTTAATTATTGAAATACTTCACCCAGTATTTGCCAGCGAAATAATTTAATATTTCATCTCCAGTGTCGTTTTTTGGACACAGAACTGAGCTACACTTCTCCCTGAAGGAGAGGAAAGGGTTGAATAACCAGAGCCCCTGGGATGGGAGCCCATCAGGGGACACAGATGGAGATCTTTGTCTGGTCTGGGCACCAGCAGAGCTTGGGGCACTGGGGCTCAGCAGAGCAGAGCCCTGAGCAGAGCAGAGCCCTCAGCACCCTCCTTGGGTGAGGAAGGAAGAACAACAACTCCTTTTTCCAGTGAAAACGAAGGGAATGAGGAGCCAAAGGGCAGGGGCTGTTATCGGGGTGGGAACGGCGGGCAGAGCAGCCACGGCGGCGGCTGCCAGGGAGCACAATCTTATCTGCTGGGGAACGGGAGCTCAGCCCCTCCTGCCCAGGGAGAGCCACCCCCAGGGGTGTTCCCCACATTCCTGCTCCTCTTCCTCACCGTGGGTGTGCACGGGGCACACAGAAACCCCGGGGCAGGGACGGTGACACCTTCATTGCCAACATCTCAAATGTCCCCAAATTTGAGGTCTGGGCACTTCACTTCAGAGCAGGTCTCTGGGTGTTGCTGCTGCTCTGAGGATGGGTAGAAAAGAGACCCCGAGTTCAGGCTCGAGAATATAGAGAGAGCTTTAATAATAAAAGTAAGGTCTTTATGTGTTAGTTCGTAAGAAGTGCATTAAGTGGCATAAGACAATTGGTCCTCTGGCCATCCACTCCTTGGGGTGATTGGCCAAATTCTGAACCAGCCATTTCTAAATATTTTCTAGCTAAAACCATAACAATCCTTGGCAAACAACTCGCAGGTGTAGGAGTTTACAAAACTGTAACATTGCTTTAAATAACTCGAATGGGAAAAAGACAGCTCTCAGAAAATGCTGAGAGAGCTGGAGGATCTCTTCTGCCAATGCTTTCCTAGTGTCCCTATGTGGGCACTGCTCTGAGGCACCCAAATGCCCCGTGCCACCCACGGGAAGTCAGGAATCCACAGCAGCTGCAGTTACCCGTCACTGAGGGTTGTTCCAGGTGTTCCTACACAAGGATCTGCTGGACTCTGCGGGTGTCACCATGGGGTAGGTGCTGGTGACAAAGCGCCGTGTCCAGCACTGCCCCTGACATCACCGAGGGTGTTGGGCACTCAGAGGAACACACCCTGGCAGCCTGGCATGGGGAAAGGCTTGTCCCAGCAAATGGAACAGGTGACAAAGGTGTCACCAAGCACAAGTCCCTGGGGATGGGCAGGTGTCTCCTCTGGTGCCTCAGCTCCCAGCAAACCTTGGCTCAGAGGTGTAATTAATGAATTAATGACACCGTGGGGGGGGTCTGTGTGCCCAGGGTGAGCTGTGGGTGTGGCATTTGTGGAATCAGAGAATCCCAGAATATCCTGAGCTGAAGGGACCCACAGGGATCATTGATCCAGCCCCTGACCCTTCCCAGACCCCCCAAATCCCACCCTGGGCATCCCTGGCAGCGCTGCCCAAACGCTCCTGGAGCTCTGGCAGCCTCGGGGCCGTGCCCATTCCCTGGGGAGCCTGGGCAGTGCCCAGCACCTCTGGGGGAAGAACCTTTCCCTGATCTCAGCCTGAGCCTGCCCTGGCCCAGCTCCGGCCGTTCCCTGGGTGCTGTCCCTGTCCCAGGGAGCATCAGCACCTCGTGTTGCCTGTCCATGTTCAAACAAGCTCAGTCTCACATCCTGGTTATTTGTGACATCCTTAAAAACAACATTTTGTATGTTTTCTTCAGCAGTATTTATATATTTAAATGACGCTGGAAGCGAAATGCAATTTGCATCTCGAAAACAACATTCAGCGTGTCTGTGCTTCAGGACAGCCTTGGAAAACAAGGAGCTGCATCTACAGGCAGGACTCTCCTTGGAAAGGTATTTTCAAGTGTTTTTTGCCTTCCCTGGGCTCTGTGGGAGTTGAGGCAGCAGACTCCAGTCCCTTCTCTCCTGATGGCGAATCCATCTCTCTCAGCGCTGTTGGCTTCAGATTTTCAGATACCAGTTGGAGGTGCCATCTGACACCATCTCACATTTGAATAGATCGGTATTTTTAGTCGCTCATTCACACGTGTGGCATCCAAAATGGTGCTGGGAGCTGCTCAGAGCATTCTCTGAGGAGCACAGGGGGCAGAGTCCTGCCCTGGCGGGTGTTGCATCACACGAGGTGCTCAGAGAGACACCTGGTCCTGCATTATGGGTATGAAAAAAGGCCTCAGGCTGGGAATTTCCTTAGCCCTTACAGTACTTTGTGAAGATTCTCTTTCTCATGGGAAGAATTTAAAACAATGTTATAGTTTTGTAAATCTCTGCACCTGCACCTACTTCTCAAGGACTGTTGTGGCTTCAACCAGAAAAACATCCAGAAACGGATGTCTCAGAACTGGAGCAATCACCCCAAGGGGTGGGTGTCCCAGTGACCAATCATTTTATGCCATTCAACACACTTTCGCCTATTAATGTGTAAAAGTTGTTCAATCTTCCATTAAACTCTCTTACTTTGGACAAAATTCATGGTAGCGTGGACTCTGTCAACTTTACCTCCTTGGCAGCAACAGCGACACTGCGTCTGCTCCTCACGGGCAGGGGCAGCTCAGGGTGGCACAGCCCTGCAGCAGAATCCCAGATTTTCCCTCAGAGTGCAAAGGGAACAAGCTTGGAGCTGCCCAGCTGGGATGGGACAGGGTGGGCAGGGAGAAGCTCCACTTGGAGGCAATTCAGGACATCCCTGTGTTGTCCCACGTGTGCACAGAGCCTTCCTCTGACTGAGAGGGATCCTCTGGGGGCACAGGCAGGGTGCAGATGGTGAGTTAATATTAATTAATTTATTTATTCTCTCCTTGACTTCTCTCACCCCGAGTGTTCCCTCTGTCTGCACCCAGCCCTGGGACAGGGGACGGAGTTCATCCTTTATGGCTCCAGCTTTTATCTTCCAGATGCTTTCTTTGAATGTCCTTTCCAGAAGAGAGTTTACAGCTGCACCGAGCACTTCTTGTCTGTCTGTGCTCCTGGAGGATTTGGCTCTTGGGTCCTCTGGGCTCGGCCAAAGGTTTCCTTTATGGCCTCACCTGTGAGCTCCCCGGTGATATTACCTCATGGAGGCACTCAGCTGTTCCCCAAGGCTGGGCCCTGCCTGACACCAGGCTGGGATTCATTTCTGAGAGGCCCAGGGTTCACCCAGCTCGCCCAAAAGGGGATTTTGCTCACTCTGAGGTCCATGGGCTGGTGCCAGGCTCACCACGCTGGCACTGGCACAGGTGGCTGAAGAGGAAATGGGCAGAGATGGGGCTGGTGCTCAGGCTGGGCACAGAGGTTTTTAGAGATAAGAATAAATATCTGCCCAAACACAATCTTCCAGCCACGTTTTGCACCTGGGGACCCCTGCTCATGCTCAGCCCCACAGCTCTGCCCCACAGGGGTACCACATCCATGGTTTCCATCCAACCCCTCAGCCACAGGCCAGCCCAGGGGGGACAGAGCTGGACAAGCAGCCCATGGAGGATACGTGCTTCCCATGCACCCCCTCTGCCCATGGAGAGCTGAAAATGAAATTCTTTCAGACCCTGAATCCCAGATGAAAGAAAAACAGAGAAACCAGCCCAGCACTGGGACAGGCTGCATAGAACTGGTTTGGGTTTGCACTGGGCTTCACTCGTGTTTGTAGCTTTAGTGATGCTCCACTGGCTGCAGGGGCAGAATTCCAAACAACTGGCAGTGTTTGGAACAAAACTTTGAAGGATTTCTTTGTAGATGAGCCCTCCAGGTCTCTGTTCCTCCCAGAGTGGGAGAGAGGACTCGAACTGTGTCTCCTGGCACTGCTCGTGTTTGTAATCATAGAGCAAAACACGGAATTAATTATTCTGTGGGCTCACACTGCAGAGCTGTCACTGTGTCCTGGCTCTGTTCACTGGGCAAATGGACAAGAGAAATTTTGGATGGAGTTATTTGTAGGTTTTAATCTTCTTTTTATTTCTTTCTCCCTGAAAGTTGAGTGAGGCGCTCACAGCCTGACCAGTGCCTGATAGACAGGAGCTCCCTCACAGAGTCGTGGAATCACAGAGGGGTTTGGGTTGGAAGATACCTGAGCACCCATCTCATTCCACCCCTGCCATGGGCAGGGACACCTCCCACTGCCCCAGGCTGCTCCCAGCCCCGTCCAGCCTGGCCTTGGGCACTGCCAGGGATCCAGGGGCAGCCACAGCTGCTCTGGGATGCAGAAACGTCCCAGATGAGGAACTCCTATCACCTGGAGCCTCTGCACTATCAGGGCCAGGAGATCAGCCCTGATGGGGGCTCCAGGGCCAGCAATGAGGTTTCCTCTGGGAATTAGGGATAGAAGAGCTTCCAGAAGGTCCATATGGAGTCAGGGAGTGCTTTTGGTCAGCTGAGAATGAGCACACCCACTTTGCTTGCACTGAGCAGTGGCAGCCTCTGCTCTGGTGCTGTGACCTTCAGCATTTCCGTGCTCCTCCTGGCACTGATGAAGTTTTAGAGAATCACAGAATATCCTGAGCTGGAAGGAACCCACAGGGATCATCCAGTCCAACCCCTGGCCCTGCCCAGACCCCAACAACCCCACCCTGTGCCAGTGCTTACACTGATTTCAGTGCCCTCATTGAACCTGTGCTGGAGCATGGGAGGGTTCCCAGAGGTTCCTGTGGGGTGAGAAACTCCCACAAGGTGAGGAAGGAGCCATCCATTGTCCTGCTGTGCTGTTGCTGTTGTACCAGGGACGGCAACAAATGACATAGGCTCGGTCCAGGAAGGAATGGAATTATTTATTAA
>VWZT01001584.1:97497-125015 GCA_013397055.1 Pachycephala philippinensis
GATTGGCTAAACCCTACAACACCCATTTCAAAACATTTCTCCAGTCAGTACCACAACAATACTGCACAACATCTTGCACCTGCGAGATAAAGGATTAGTTTACAAAAAAACTTCTGTTTTTCGGCCTGCATCCATGTGAAAGCAAGGACTTTCACACGGACGCTGGCAGAAATCTGGAAAATCTCTCAGTGCCCAAGCCTTCAGCATCTATACTGTGCCACAGGGATTGAAAGAAAAGGCATTTTAGAAAGCTTTGTCTATGACATTGAACCTGGAGCGTGCTCCCATGTGGGCATCTGTGACTCTCCCCGACACAGTTCCTGTTTCCTGTGCTCCAGTTGGGAATCTCGTGTGCCAAGCAGCCCACGACCTCAACGGGACATCAACCCAGCCAGCCTCGCATGCTCTCAGCTTTTAGGAGGGCAAAACTCCACCAACATCTGCTATATTTTATGAAAGTGGTGCTGGAGAACAAGGCACGAGGGAGGATTTCTCTGAGGGGGAGACATTTGTGGGCCTGGAGAGCTGATGGGGATGTCCAGGAGTGGCACAACGAGGCGTGGGCAGAATGTGAGCTGCTCCAAGCCCAGCTGGCCTTTGAGCGGAAGTGGGAATGCTTGGGACAGTGACAGGGACAGGGGGACCAGGGTAGGGACAGCCTGCTGCTGCCTCATCACCACGTGCTCTGAAATCAGAGAAGGGAGCCAGCTCCTCGTGATAGAAGTTCTAATGATTCTCTGGAAGTGAAGACTCAGCTGGGAGGGGAAGATGCTTGGAGTAGTGCCTAAATGAATAATTTGATTTGACTGCAGGCTCAGGACTCATGGCCAGTGCACGAAACACGACAGGAATGTCCTGGATCCGCCTTGCTCTGTGGTCTTGATGAGCACAGGCAGAGCCCCAGGACCTCATGAGGTGCTTTCCATCCCTCATTTCTGTGCCTCTGTGATGGAATGAGACAGGAGGCATTCAAAAGGCATCTGAAGGGGAAAAGCTTTCCCATGACATCAATGAAAACTCCGACCCCAGTGGGAGAGGGGCCCGAGAGCCCAGAATCCAACCTCTCCTCGGAGCAGCGGATATCCCTCTCCTGCAACAAGCACAGCTGAGAGCTGACAGCCCTTGGCTGAGAGCAGGGGCTGCTTTGCTGTCAGCTCCAAGCGTTTCCAGAGCTTCGTGAACACTTCCCATTGAAAGGAAAACTCCTGACCAGCCCTGAGTAAAAGAATCTTTCATTTCTCCCCTTCCTCCTGCCAGATCTCCTCTGTCCTGCCTTAGAAAGAGGAAAGAACCTGCAAAAGAGCGAATTATTCATCAGCTGGGATCTGCAAACCAAATTTTCACTCACAGTCCCTCCTGCTCTTGCTGTCCCTCAAGTGTCCAAGTGTCCACCTGGCCCCAGTCCTTGTGCCTAGCAGAGCCTCAAACTTCCTTAAACACCAGAAAATAGTTTCTGCCCTCAGAAAATTGTCACATTGCCATCTCTGTGAGGCCACCACAGCTGATGCCAGGCTTGCAGTGCAGGGACTGCGGGCACAGTTCATGGGAATAATTAATAATAAAATAATAGGAAGGGGCCTTAGGGTGTCTCCAGCCCCATGTCCTGCTCAGGTGTCACATCCCATCCTCTTCCCTGCTGTCTCTGGCCATCTCTGTGCTCAAGAATTTCCTGGCACAGGAATATTTCTCTTGGAAAAGGGGACCCAATGTGTTTGCAGTTCCCAGGAACTTCCAGCCTGGCAAATCAGCAACCCCTCTGGTAGCCTTCCCCTCTGTTTTCCAGGATATGGCCCTTCCTCCTTAATTCTTTCCCTCTTTCAGGTGATTCTCCACTGGGATCAGCCCTTGGCACGTCCCAGTGGAATGTCCCTTCCTTGTCCTGTCTCCTTGTTCCCAGAACTAAAATCAGGTGAAGGAATCGTGGCTAAGGCACGGAACCCCTGCTGCAGGGGCCACCTCCCTCGGTGGCATCGGGGCAAGGAGCCTCTGCTTCCAAAACAACCTCCCCACACCCAGCAGAGGCAAATTCCCCCATCCCCATTTCCCTTCCAGAGGGGAATTGGGGCATGGCGAATCCGGGCTGTTCCATGAGAGGGCAGTGTCGCATGAAAGCAAAGAGCCTCCGGAACCCGCAGGGATGTCTGGGCTGGAGAGGGAACCGTCCCAGAAATTGGGAAAGGATGGGTTCGGTCCTGCTCGTGGAGACTGCAGACATCCAGAATTTATGAGACCAGATCCTCTCTCCTTTTTTTAAAAAAGTCTGGAATGGAGCTGGAAATCTCTTTGGAACACAGGGGAAGAAGGAAAGACAAAGAAAGGAGGTGACTATCCACGAAATTCCTTTAATACTTTCATCCAGAGTGGGTTCTGAAGGACTCAGCTGAGTTCTTTTTGGAAATTCTCCCTCTTTCCAAGCCGCCTGAGCTTTGTGCCACCAGAGATGGATCAGAGGGGACTCTTCCCATTCTGTTTTTCCCAAATCTCACTGAGGTTCCTGGGACATCATCCCACCTTCAGGAGACACCTGGGTCTGCTGGCTGCTGGGAGCTGGAGCTGCAAAGGAAAATCTAGGGAGTGTTTAATCCCTGAGTGCCTCTGAGACAGAACAGAACACCCCAACCGGCCGCCTGCTCTCTCTGTGGAGCTCCAGGGAGGGTCACGGGCCTTCCCAGCAGGTGCCACCCCACAGCATCTCTCCCACAAGCATTTTCCACTCGACAGATGAGCCACAACTCCAGAAGCTGCTCCTCGAGAAGGTCACATCTCAAGCAGCAGCTGCCCCCCAGCACAGCTGGGGCTCATGCCGGGTTCCTCTGCTTTCTCTCCTCCACTGAGAAGCCACGGGGCCTGTTCCTCATAGCTAAAGATGCCATGGGGCATGTTCCCTGTGGCTAAAGAAGCCCCGGGGCCTGTTCCTTGCGGCAAAAGAAGGCCCAGGACCTGTTCTTTACGGATAAGAAAGCCTAGGATCTGTTCCTCATGGCTAAAGAAGGCCCAGGACCTGTTCCTTGTGGCTAAAGAAGGCCCAGGACCTGTTCCTTGTGGCTAAAGAAAGCCCAGGACCTGTTCCTTGTGGCTAAAGAAGGCCCAGGACCTGTTCCTTGTGGCTAAAGAAACCACACACTGTCCCACTTTGGTGAGAGAAGATCCCAGATGAAGGAGAGGAAGGGATTCTGTTTCTCCTGCCTTCATCTTTGCTCTGAATGTGCAAAAAAAGAGGGTTTTCCTCTACCCTGCCACTGTTTTCTGGAAAGGGGAGATGCCCTCTCCTGTGGGACAAGGGAAATTCCTCCTCCCTCCCCGCTCACGGCAGAGCAAAGGGTGAACCACAAACACTCTCCTGAGCCACAAACACTCTCCTGAGCCACAAACAGCCACGAGAGAGGCACAGAGACATCTCTGCTCCTTCAGCTGCCCCTGCTGTGGCCCCATGGTTTCGGAAACTCTCCCAGCCCCTGCTGTGTCTCAGGGGACTTCAGCTGATGCTTGAAGTCTTACAAAAATAATGTTTTTATCATCTCACAGCTTGAAAAGCATCCTGAATCCTGGAGGGAAGTGGTGCAGGAGGGGCAGGTGCCATCCCCGTGCCCACAGAGTTTCCCATTAAATCACCCAGCCTTGGATTTAGTCCCACGTGCCTTGGATGCCTCTGGAGATGTCCCTGGAAGCCTCTGCTGACCACGGCCCATCCAGCGTGGTTATGTAACTTGATTGGCCTCTCTGCTTTCAGCTGCCCCAGGGCACCGGAGCTGATGGAAAATCCATGCCAGCAAGAGGGCAGGGAGGGGCAGGCACAGGGCTGATGCCTAAAGAGGCCAACCTAGAAACAGAGACTGGACAGGAGGAAGGGAATAAAGGTGGATATTTATTTGAAAGGCCTTCAGAGGCACACCCTGGGCAGGCCAAAGGCTGCACCCAAGATGGACCCCGAGTCACGAGTTCTTCACACTTTTATAGCTTTGGGCCATTTGCATCTCAACCCAATTGCACCAATTAAACTTTAGCTAATGATGGAATTTCCCCTCAGCTTGCCCCCCTTCTCAAGATGCTGGGTTACACATTTTGGGCCTAGGCCGGGCTGGGTGTCCTTGGAGAGCAGCCTGGAGAGGCTTTGTNCCCCCAGCAAGGAGACTTGGATTTGTCCCACTGCTCTGAGGTCACCCCAGGAAAAATAATCTCAACAAAACCCACAACAACCCCCAGATTTTGCAGTGCCACCCAGCCTGTTTCCAGTGGGCTGCTCCCCTCCTTTTTCACTTTTCCTGTTGCTTCTCTGAAGACTTTTTTCACCTATTACACACATTCTGCTCCTCAATTTGCCTGGACCTTCAGGTCTTTGGAGAGTCTTTCCCACAGGATCTTTCCTCTGCCCCAGAGCCCCATTGGGAATTGCCTCTGCCAAGGGCAAGCGTGGCCAGGGGTTGGGTTCTCGTGCCAAGGTTCTCCCACATCATCAAACACAATTTTTTAATGATTCTGCTGAACCAGTTGCCCAACAATGCTGGAGGGATCCCAAGGCTATTAAGATCTTATGTCATGGGTCTCTGGAACTGCAACCAGCACCAGTTGTTTCAAATCAACGCTGCTGGGGTAGATCTTGGAAAGATTTATTTTCCAAGTAACTCTGAGGCACTTTCCAGTGCCATCTCCCATCTGAGGAGGTTCAGCTGCCAGCAACCCCCAAATCTTGGTCGTTTTAAGGCTGACTGGGGTGGTTGGTGATGCATTAGAGCAGACGAGTGTGCAATTCAAATTTCCAGTGCTGGAGGTCAAAATCAAAGTTAGGAATCACTGGAAAGGAGTGAACAGCGAGGCCAATCAACCACTGCCAGAAATCCCTTGCTTTCACACTCAAACACGAAGGCCCACGGACTGTCCCAGGTGATCCCATTTCCTCGGCTGAGCAGGGCTCTTTTGTGGAAACACCTCCTAATCTTGGTTTCACATTAAGTAATCGTTTCCCAGCGTGCTGCCCACAGGATCCTCCGCTGTGACACATAACCACAGGATTATGAGCACACCGGGTTTGCCAGCACCTGAACCCCAGATTGGCAGCAAACCCCAAACCCCACAGCACGTTACCTGCCCCGCGTTTCACGCTGTGGGCTGCAGGAGGCTGAGATCCTTGTAGGAAAGGATGGAAAGTGTCCACACCTGGCTGGGTGATCATTGCAGCCACAGCCACACAAACAGCAGTGGCAGTGTGGCAGCAGCACAGCTCGTGGGGCAGTGGGATTTACCTCCAGGACAGGAAACAAGGACAGCCCAGGGCATGGAGTCATTGGGGAGCCACCCTGGATGGCTGTTATTGGGGAACTCTGAAACCCTTTTCATTCTCCACGTGTTTGCTAAAGCAGGGAGCCAGTGGTGAGTCTGGAGCTCCTGTGAACATCAGGTTGAGCTCAGAGGTTTCCCCAAAGCTTTTGATCTCTTGTAGCTGGGCTTTCCCTTGGGATCTGAGCTTAGGATCTTGGAGCCACAGAACATCCTGAGCTGAAGGGCCCCACAGGGATCCCCCAGCCCAGCCCCTGGCCCTGCCCAGACACCCCAAATCCCACCCTGGGCATCCCTGGCAGCGCTGCCCAAACGCTCCTGGAGCTCTGGCAGCCTCGGGGCCGTGCCCATTCCCTGGGGAGCCTGGGCAGTGCCCAGCACCCTCTGGGGGAAGAACCTTTCCCTGATCCCAGCCTGAGCCTGCCCTGGCCCAGCTCCGGCCGTTCCCTGGGTGCTGTCCCTGTCCCAGGAGCAGAGATCGGAGCTGCCCCTCGGGAGGAGCTGCAGCCCCCTGAGCTCTGCCCTCAGTGCCCTCTGCTCCAGCTGGGCACACCGAGTGCCCTCAGCTGCTCCAGACTCTTTCCCATCCTCATATCCCTCCAGCCCAGTTGCCTCTCAAGCCTCAGTTTCCCTTTCTCTCGGGCAGTTCTGTGCAGGAATTGGAGGTCCAGGGCCGTGCCTCGCTCTCTCCCTGTGCTCAGGTGCGTTTGCAGCCGTGACTCAGAGCTCAGGGCCCTGCTCATCTCTCATAAAGCTGGGTGACTTCATCATACCTTCCCTGTGAACTCATGCTGCTGCACCTTCCCTCCTGGCTACCCCAGCCAGCATTCCTGGGCACTAACGCCCATTCCAGCAGCCTCCTGGCACAGCCACCCCTCGGCAGCAGCAGGATGCTGAGAGGAGCCGCTGGGGGCTCCTGAAGTAACGCGGGTGCTCCTGGAGTAACACGTGTGTGCCCAGAGCTGCCTCTGCCTGCTCTCTGTGGGAGTTGTTCCTCTCTAAGAGATCCCAAACCTGCTCCCTAAGGAGCCCTGATTGCAGGTGAGGCTCCCTCCTGGGCTCAGCTGCCTCTGCCTCACCAAAGTTTTCCTTGGCAGCTCAGCAAGAGGTGTCTGAAGGAGTCAGTCTGGCCTGGCAGAGGTCATCCTGCCCAGGCTGCAGCCCCCGAGTGCCTCCTCACCCCGTGGGAGTGCCAGGGTCCATCCTGCTCCAGCTGCAGGAGGGGAGGTGGAACCAGGCTCTGCCACATCTGTGCTTGCCCAGGAGAGGAGAGGAAGCCTCCAGCATGACAGCGTGGTCTCCAAATAGGATCGAGGAAGCTTTAACAGGAGGAGTTTTTAATAATTTAAATGATTGTTAATTAATTTTAATAGAAGGAGTTTTTAATATTTGAAAAAAATCTATGCTCAGGAAAGTGAGAATGAGAACCTTGTTCACCCAGTGTGGCAGCCTCCTTTGGGCACAGCAGGGGAGGGTCAGGTTGGATCTTAGGGGAAATTTGTTCACTGAAGAGTGGTTAAGAACTGGAACAGGCAGTGCTGGAGTCACTGGCCCTGGAAGTGTTCAAAGAGTGAACAGATGTTCGCAGGGAGAGCTCAGAGCCCCTTGCAGGGCCTAAAGGGGCTCCAGGAGAGCTGGAGAGGGACTGGGGACAAGGGCTGGAGGGACAGGACACAGGGAATGGCTTTGAGCTGAAGGAAGATAGATTTAGATCAGATATGAGGAAGAAATTATTTCCTAAGGGACAACGGGCACTTGGTTTAGTGACACTGCGGTGTTTGGTTGAAGGTTGGACTTGGTGATCTTGGAGGTCTTGTCCAACTTTAATAATTCTGTGACACTCTGCCTGCCTCTCCTAAATCCATCCCTCATCCTGCACTCATCCCCATCTCCCTGCTATTTATATTTTCGATGTACACAACGTTGCCACAAAAACCCCGGTGTGAAAACTCACATTCCTCAGCTGTAAATATTGCTGGGCAATCACGACAGCTTGCAGACAAAGGGAATTGTCCTGATAATGAACCTTTGTCTCTTTTTGTGTGCTGCAGGTCTGGGCTGACCACTGACAAGAGCAGGGTTTGGCCGGACAGTGATGCTGGACACGGGGAGGGGCTTGCCCACGTTCCCTCCCAGTTCTCCCAGTGAGCCACTGGGCAGTGGGGAATGTGAGTCAGGGGGTCCCAGAGCAGAGTGGGCTCACAGGGGCTCACTCAGAAACAGTTTCTCCCTGATTTTTATTGAATATTTTTATGTGGAGAGACAAGGGATAAAACGATGCAGTTGATTTTGATTAGAAGTTGTAACTGATGTTTCCGAAAGTCCTGAGCTGGGTGCCTGTTTCTGACAGCTCCATTCCTAGAAACTGAGTAATTTTTCTTTGTTTTGGCTTTTTGGGGTTTGTTTGGTTTGGTTGAGGTTTTTTGTTTGGTTCAGACCTGTTCAGAGTGACGATGGGAGTATGAACACCATGCAAGAGGTCTGAAAAACACTTCTCCTACAAGTTCTCCCTGAAAATATTCCTATAATGGCAGAAATAAACACTGCTCCTTACTGGAAATAAATTTATTTCCCCACACACCTCCCCAAATAGGAAGTTCCTATTACAAGACTGAATTTTTCTCCCCACTTCACTCCCAAAGGAACCCCCATACCCTCAAAATTATTGGATAAAGAGCAGAACTTATCAAAGCCATGGTGGACAGGGCTTGGACCACCATTGGATAGTGGGAGGTGTCCCTGCCGTGGCAGGGGTGGCCCTGGATGGGCTTTAAGGTCCCTCCCAACCCAAACCCTTCCATGATTCCATGAAAAATTCCATGCACATTAAATTTTCCTTTCTTTGATTCTGGAGATGCTTTCAAATCTTGGCCATATTTCTACCTTTGGACTCAAACATTGCTTTTTCTCCCATTGTCTTTACTTTCGACATCATTTTTTTAAAAATATGTAGATCATGCCATAGACATTCGTTGTTATTTCTCCTTTATTCCTCATTAATAAATCATTTACCTCTGGTTGCAGACTTGTACAATGATTAAATGAGTGTTTCTGCAAAAAACATCTTCCTTGACTGAGAGGTTTTGGGGTTGAGTGATTTCAGTGAGCTTCTGTTGCAGAAGTGCCTGATCTCATTCCCAGCTTTCTGCATTTATTTATCCTTTCCCATCAATCACCCCCATTTATCATCCTGGGCTGCATCAAAGGAACCCTGACTAGCAGGAAAAGGGGGGTTCTGCCCCTCTGCCCTGCTCAGGTGATTCCCCACCTGCAGAGCTGCCCCAGCCCTGGGAATTCCAACACCAGCAGGACCTGGAGCTGCTGGAGGGAGCCCAGAGGAGGTCCCGGAGCTGCTCCAGGGCTGGAGCCCCTCTGGAGCCAGGCTGGGAGAGCTGGGGGGGCTCAGCTGGAGAGGAGAAGGCTCCAGGGAGAGCTCAGAGCCCCTTGCAGGGCCTAAAGGGGCTCCAGGAGAGCTGGAGAGGGACTGGGGACAGGGGCTGGATGGACAGGGCAAGGAGGGATGGCTTTAAGCTGAAGGAAGGTAGATTTAGATCAGATACCAGGAAGAAATTCTTTACTGATGGACAACTGGCACAGGTTCCCAGAGAAGCTGTGGCTGCCCCTGGATCCCTGGCAGTGCCCAAGGCCAGGCTGGACAGGGCTGGGAGCAGCCTGGGACAGTGGGAGGTGTCCCTGCCATGGCAGGGGGGGGATGGGATGGGATTTAAGGTCCCTTCAATCCCAAACCACTCTTTATGGTTTTAGTGGGAGCATTTTTTAGGTCACTGACTTGTTCCTCAAGGTACCCCCATAGATCTGGGAAGGGTCAGCCCAAATTCTGGCACGCAGCACTCAAAAAAAAAGAGAAAAGAACCAAACCAGTGCCCTCAGTGTGAATTCACAAACTGTCACTGGCCCCTAATCAATGGCCAGCTCGTGATTAATCCCTTGTCCCTCTGATGGTACCCAGGGCTGTGTTACAGATCCTTGGCAACGATCTCTCATGTATTAGCACATTATCATACATTATTCTGAAAACTAATGATGTTTCACAACCAGTTCCATGAGACCTCCAGCATCAGTCATTCCTTTGGAGTCAAATCTGCTCCATGCCTGTGGCATCCTACATTTGTGCAGGAAAACCTGGCTCATCCCAAAGGATTCCCTAAAAATACCCCTGCCTCTGTTGAGTCCTTTGGTACTGCTGGGACCTCTCACCAGCTGATTGCTGAATGTGAATGCTGGGCTCTGGTGTGGGGAAAAGCATCCCCGGGTCAGGAATGGGAGAGGAGAGGGATGCACTGCCCACAGTTCCTAAATGTCCATCAGGAAACCATCAGCACTCGAGTTAATGGCTTTAAATTCCAAGTGCAGGTTGCAAAACCCACCCAGCTCTGGCAGCAGAGAGGCCTGAGCCTTCATCTCAGGGGATAATGGACAGAGAGAGGCTGGCTGTTAAAAACAGGATGGGGACAGAGCACGCCTGAAGCTTTGGCATTATATAACCCATCGATAAATCTAACTCTGGTGCATGTGACGGGCGATAAAGGGGAGAGGGGGGTGAGCTTTGCACACAGAAACAGCTCTTCCTGCTGCTGCACAACCAGGAACGAGCAGCACCACAGGGAGCAGCGCTAAGGCTTGTTTTGCCCCAGTCATTTGGGAGAAAATGTCCTTTTAAGGGTGGGTCTGGTGAAAACACCCTGGAGTGTGCGTGAGGGAACTTGTCTGTGCCCTCGGAGGCTGCCAGGGCTGGGGCTGGGGCTGGTGCTCACTGCCAGGCTGCAGCTCCGAGGGGTGCAGGAGGGCAGGAAGGCTGTGAGCAGGGAATGTGCACCAGCACTGCAGGTTTGGCCCGGGAATTCCTCAGTATTCCCTTTTCCCTGTGTGTGAAAAGGCTGGAAGTGCAGCTGAGCTGAGATCAGAGCTCACCCCCCTTCCCCACGCAGGACTGAACAGAGGCTCTGCCCTGGCTCATGCCCGCCCTGCTCCTCGCTGCATTTCTGCTTGCTGTGACAATCCCATCCCAAACCCAGCAATAATCCCATTAAAACGCTGGTTGGGATAATTTCTGTGACACGAAAGTCACTCGCGTCACCTCTGAAGGGCTGTGCACGTGCAGCTGGCTGTGCTGGGGTGGCACGGAGCTCTGCCTGGGCAGGGAGCCTGCTGGAAAAGGAACTGCCCAGGTCACAGTCACACTGCACAGGCACCTCAGCCTCTGGGACTGCCCTGGGCTGTGCAGGACAGAGGGGAAGGGGCTGGGGAAAGGGCTGGGGAAGGCAGGACCTGCTTTAGCCCCCTTCAGGGGGAATCCCAGTGTCCCCTTCTGACATGAAGGAATTGTTCCCTGTGAGGGTGGGGAGGCCCTGGCACAGGGTGCCCAGAGCAGCTGTGGCTGCCCCTGGATCCCTGGCAGTGTTCAAAGCCAGGTTGGATGGGACTTGGAGCAGCCTGGGACAGTGGGAGGTGTCCCTGCCCATGGCAGGGGTGGAGTGAGATGAGCTTTAAGGTCCCTTTCAACCCAAATTATTCTAGGATTCTAGGATTTTGGGATTTTCTCAAATGGGTCAGGGTTAGTTGTACTTTCAATGTGTTTCTCCCGTAAGTCCTACCCACCCTCCAAGGGAGATGGAGAGCGCAGACAGAGACTGTCAGCCCCTCATGGGGACAGGATGGGTGACAAATGCCATGAGCTGCTCAGAGGGATGGGGAGGTGCTCATTCACACTCTGGGCCAGCACCTGGTGTTGGACACAGGGCTCTGTTTGAACAGGTCACAGCCCTGGAAAGGCAGGATCCCATTGGAAAGTCAGGATCCCAAAGGCAGGATCCCACTGAAAGGCAGGATGCCACTGAAAGGCTGGATCCCACTGAAAGGCAGGATCCCACTGAAAGGTTGGATCCCATTGGAAAGGCAGGATCCCACTGAAATTCTGGATCCCATGGGAAAGGCAGGATCCCACTGAAAGGCTGGATCCCACTGAAAGGCTGGATCGCATTGAAAAGGCAGGATCCTATTGGAAAGGCAGAATCCCACTGGAAAGGCAGGATCCCACTGAAATTCTGGATCCCACTGAAATTCTGGATCCCACTGAAAGGCTGGATCCCACTGAAAGGCTGGATCCCATTGGAAAGGCAGGATCCCACTGTAAAAGCAGGATCCCACACTGGATCAAACCCCTCCTGTGCACACCCAGAGCTCTGACAGACCCCCAGTGGTGCTTAAAGTTAGCAGGAACGTTTTCCTTTCCACCTATTTGATGGGAACATGGAATAAGGGTTAAAAGGATGAAATTTTATCTAGCAAATGGCTCAGCCTCTGAGGGTTCACCACGGAAATTCCCTGCCCTGGATCCCCCCGTGCCTGTCTGCAGGCACTGCTCACAGAACACTGCTGGAAGTGCCTCTGACAGGGAACACAGCCCCCCACACTGCACAGAGTGATCCAGGCCAGCTCCTGGCAGCACAGACACCTTTCTTGATGGGGAAGGAAAAAATAAACCAGATCCTGAAGAGTGTAAAGATAAAATGAAATTGCTCAACAGAGAGAAGAAAATCACTCTCAAAATGGAACCTTTTTATTCGCTTCTTTTTTTCCCTCTACACTTATTCCTCAATGCCAAAAGGCTCTCTTTGAATTGTCCGGTGTGTTTTGAGGAATTCTCCTCACTCCCATCCTGGGAAATGACTTATTCATCATGCTGGGCCTCGGAATAAATTGGATCTTTCCTTGCAGTTAACGAAGTGGATTGACACCACGTGCAGAGCTGCTGCAGCCTGGTGAGCAATTTCAGCCTCAGCCTCTCGTTTGCTCCCATTTCGGATCTGTCAGTTTATTAACGTCAGTCAAGTGATTCCTTTTACAGCCCAGGGAATGCTCTTCTCGCTGAAGAAACTCCACCAGCAGTGAGCACCAAGTGTGTCAGCTGCACTGAGTTCCTCAGCACTCAAAGGGCACCTGGGATTTGTGTTCTGGACAAAGCTGGGAGAAGTTTTTCCTTGGAAGCACTTTGTCTCTGAGGAATGAACACTAAACTCTCCCTGACGTAGAACCAGAGTCTCGGAACACCCTGAACTGGGAGGGATCCACAAGAATCATCAAAATCCCCACGACAGGATGGGAGCTGAGCTGTTTCTGAGCTCGCACATCAGCTGGGAGCATCTTGGGTAGCAACAGCCAGGGTTTGGCCAAGATTTCCACGCAAGACTGGAAGGTCCATGTTTGTTTGCCTAACCTGAGATTTTTCACAGCAAACAAGTTTCCCACAGGCAGCTGAGGAGCACTTCCCAGAAATAATGCATCCCAGGCACCTCGTGGCTGGAGAGCTCGGCTGCAGATGTGGGTGGCTGGAGAAGAGCCTTTTCCATGGGGGCGGCAGCTGTGGAATTCACTTCCTCCATCAGCCAGTGGAGCAGACTGTGAAATTCAGACAGGAATGTGCTGCTTTGAGGACACAGCCCAGGCCTGTCTCAGGTTCTTGCTCCAGGTCAGGGCACAGTGACTGAGTCTGTGACACGTCCTGGTTCAGTGGGCATGAGAACTCCAATTTCAGGATTTCAAGGGTGAAACTCCTGAAGTTTTTATAAAACTGGCAGTGCAATCCCAGGGACGTCACCATTTGCAGTGGTTGGATCTATCAGGTCCCTCTGGCTGATGGTTCAAAGGAGGCAGCCAGGCCAGTGGTGATGAAGAAAAAATTGATAGTAAATAAGAGAGGCTTGAATAAAGAAAATGGGTGCAGAATTAAAGACAGACCCAGCTCCTGATGGCCTCTCTCAGTGCTCTCAGGTGATATGACTTGTCCTGGAAATTTGCAGGGTTTGGGATCTCTACTCAGCTGAGGGTTGTCACCATAGCTGGTGTCCTGTCACCATAGCTGGTGTCCTGTCACCATGACCAGAGCTCTCCTGGGTCCCCCTGTGTTCGTTGGCTGCAGTCCCCCAGCTCCCAGGGTGGGTATTTGATCTTGGAGAGCCCTTGGTGGCCTTGCTGAAGGCACTGGTCACCTCAAGACACAGGGGGCTGTGCTGAGGCTTCTGTAAAGGAAGAGCAGGATGGATGTCACACCTCCCCAGATATTCACAAAACAAGGCCCAGGCAGTGAGTAATGGATGATGTGAGCTCATGAGGGTGGGTGAATGCAGAAGATGGGAACCAGGGTGTGCAGCACGGGCAAAAATCAGGGTGCAGTTACCAGAGAAAAGCCTGGCAAGTTTGGGGGGGATCAGAAAACCTCCTGCACATTTTCCTCCAGGTGAGCCCCATTTTCCATTTCCTCCATAAAGAACTAAATATCAGCACCAATTCCACTTTCCAGGAACAGCAAACTTCTTGTCAGTTCAGCTCCAGCACTCTTTCCCCACCAGAAATGCTGGGTAAGGCTTTGGAGCCAGGGAGCATCCAGGCAGTGGAGGAACTGTTCCCTCCTGGAGCAGCCTGTGGTTGGGATCTTCATCACATGTGGAGGAGAACAAATCCCAGTTCCTGCTTCAAATGAAGCTCAGCTGTGACTTGACCTGGAAGTGCCTTTGCTAACGCCAAAACCTCTGCGTTATTTTGGGGTGAGCAATCCTCTCATCCCCTCCTCACCGTGCCACAGACACCATCCTGGGCCTAAGAAACCTCTGTTGACAAACAAATGCTTCAACAGCACCAGTTCCTACCGTGAGGAATCCCAGTTGCTCCCAGTCCACACCCAGATGAGTGTGCAGACAAAGGAAATGCCATCTCCTCTGACAGACAGGACAGGAGATGTGGCCAGAGCAGGGGTGGGGGTCCTGACCTCCAGATGCTTCCCCAGTTGCTCAACCAGAGGTCAACCATCCATGGAAAGGCTCCAAAGCACAGCCACGGATGCTGAGCATTCAGGAGATGCTTTAACGCCCTCCTGAATTATCTGTGAGGAGCACTTTGGGACAATCCCTGTGTTTCTCTGCTTTTGGTGGCTCCACAACTCACGAAGCAGCTCTGCCTGGCTGCTGGGGGCAGTCACCTGGGAGCCCCAGGGATGACAGGATAACTGTGATCAAAATTTAATTGTTGGGGGCATTCATTGCTCTGGCTGCCCCTTTTGTGCTCTGAAGGTGATTTTCTGAAAGGCCTGGAACACAAACCTTATGAAGAATGGCTGAGGGAGCTGGGGTTGTTTAGCCTGGAAAAAAGGAGGCTCAGGGGAGACCTCATCACTCTTTACAACTCCCTGAAGGGAGGTTGTAGCCAGGTGGGGGTCGGGCTCTTCTCACAGACAACCACTGACAGAACGAGAGGACACAGCCTTAAGCTGCACCAGGGGAAGTTTAGGTTGGACGTCAGAAAAAAATTCTTCACAGAAAGAGTGATCAGGCACTGGAATCGTCTGCCCAGGGAGGGGATGGAGTCACTGTCCCTGGAGGTGTTTGAAAACAGACTGGACGTGGTGCTCAGTGCCATGGTTTGGTTGATGAGGAGGTGTTGGGTCATAGGTTGGACTTGATGATCTCAAAGGTCTTTCTAACCTGGTTAATTCTGTGATTCTTGCAGTGGTTCTGGGCAGGGAGGTGAGTGGAGAGGCCGTGGTGTTTCCTGCCCTTGGAGCAAGGCACATCCCACAGGGCTGGCTGTGCAGATCCCTGCTGCTGGGCAGTGGAGGAAGGCAGGCTCAGTGGCTGTGGGATGGGAGTACAACAGGCCCAGCACGGCTCAGCCTCGCTCTCCAAGTGTCTCCTCTCCTCACTGAGCAGCAGCTCCCCAGGGCTCCCTCTGCCCTTGTCAGGACATCCACACTGCCAGAGAGCCCCATCCCCACGGCCGCTGAGCAGCCCTTCCAGACGCTCCTCTGATAATGAGAGACAGATAATGAACACATCTGGCATCACCAACCCCCCCAAACAGCGTCCCCTTTGTCTGCAGCCTGATCCTGGCAGGGAGCACCGCGGTGGCTCCTCCGAGGCAGCTGCCGAGTGGCTCTGATTAATTCTTTTGGGCAGGTGCCACGGGCAAGTCAGAGCTGCGGTGCCCCTGGTGCCTGTGTCACTGTCCCCAGCCAGGCTGCCTGGCAGCAGAGAGGAGCTGGGGGCTGGCAGAGCCATCCCCAGCCGTCACTGCTCGCTGCCCTGTGCCACGGGCACTCCTCCGGTCAGGGGGGGCTGCTCCAGGAGCTCACACTGGGAGCTGGAGCTCCTGCCGGGGACAAACCTCTGTCACTCCAGCTCTGCAAGCCCGGGGGGAGCCTGGTTTAAAACAGGGGTGGAAAGGCCACGGAGGTGGAAAGTGTAGATCGAGAGCTGAGCCGTGACTGCAGACACCTCCCAGGCTGTGCCATGGGCACGTTTGAGTTCCAGAGCCCCGGGAATAGATGACAAGGAAGAAAGCCACCTCTGCTTCCCATTTTCACTCTGCTGGCGGCAACTGCATCACCTGGTCACTCACTGGGGATGTCTGGGATGAGCTCTCAATCAGCCTGAGAAAAATGGGGGAAGTGTGGAAGGGTGGAGAACAGGCAGTGTAAATCCTTCCTGTTAGAAAGCAGCTGCTCCTCCTTCCCTTAAACCAGTCCCAAACTGGAGCCTCCAACCCCACTTTGCTGCAGGGGCTTGTGCTTCACCTCCTCTCCTTCACCTCAGACCTGGCCCTGCTCGGGAGTGGGAATTGAAGGAGCTGCTTTATCCTTTGTTTTTATCCCGACCCCAGGGTTGCTGTTCAGCCCTGGGGAGTTCAGGCCTCACCTTTGTCAAAGAGCAGCAGGAAAGGGCCAAATCCTGTTCTGGGGTGGGCAGCACCGTGAGCCCTGAGGAGACCACTCCTCAAATTCTGGGGTCAGTTTTGGGCCCCTCAGGACAAGAGGGACATGGAGGGGCTGGAGCATGTCCAGGGAAGGGAACGGAACTGGGAAGGGGCTGGAGAATTCCTGAGGGAGCTGGGAAAGGGGCTCAGCCTGGAGAAAAGGAGGCTCAGGGGGCCCTTGTGGCTCTGCACAACTCCCTGACAGGAGGGGGCAGCCGAGGGGGTCGGGCTCTGCTCCCAGGGAACAGGGACAGGAGGAGAGGGAACGGCCTCAGGCTGGGCCAGGAGTGGTTTGAATTGGATCTCAGGGAAATTTTCTTCATGGAAAGGGTTGCTGAGTTCCCGGGCAGTGGTGGAATGACCACTCCTGGAGGGATTTTAAAGCCATGGGGATGTGGCACGTGGGGACACGGTCAGTGGGACACTGGCAGTGCTGGGGGATGGTTGGACTCGATGATCTTTAAGGCCCTCTCCAACCTCAGGGATTCTGTGACTTTGTGCATCGAACTCAGACCAACCTCTGGCCTAGGTTAATACCAGAACTAAGGAATAACCTTGGCAAGCACCTGCTGATCCCTTCCAGGTGTTTATGGAGAATTAGGTGCAATGTCAGGGGACACATGAACCCCAGCAGGAGAGGAAGGACAGAGCAGAGAGCCGGGCTGGGTCATTGGGGGTCCCCTGGCGACAGTGGGGACTCCCCAGCCTTCAAAAACAGGGAAAATTTGCCATGAAAAATGAGGAGATCAAGCTCTCCTCAGTACGGCAGGAGAGGAGAAGGAACAAACAGCACATCAACATCAACACCACTTCGAGATCCTGTTGGAATGAGAGAGCCAGGAGGTGTTTTGGACGCAGCCGAGGAGTCCCCAGGGAATCGTTGTTATCGTACCACAGCAAGAAGCCCATGAGCTCACTTCAGTTTTTCCTTCAAAACACAAGTTTAAAGGAAAAAAATTCCACGTAGAGAAAAAACACTGAGTGTAAAATGTCAGGTTTTACTCTATTACCTCAACACTGAAAGTTTAATAAAGTCATTTTTTTCCAAAATTATGTATTTTTACTGAAAAAAAAATCTTGGACATCATTATTAACAGATTTTTTAAGCTAAAATAGATTTGGAGAAATGAGATTTTGTCAGATTCCATATGTTTTCCAGATTCCACTTTCAACTATACAGAAAGAATAAAATAAGTTAAAATTCCCCAAATTTTAGCATTCACCTGGAATGAGTTGCTGTGCTTTGAGCCATGTGGACAAGGAACTGTGTCCCAGAGCTTCCAAACCAAGGAACAAAATCCATAATTACAGAAGATTCCAAATGCTAAATGACATCCAGAGGATGAAACTCCACAACTCCAGTTCCCATGGGAAGGACAAGGAACTGGTGTGGGATAAAGGACCACTCCAGACGTCCTGGAATGAGATGTGCCTCTCCTGGGAGCAGAGATGAGCTGTGGTTTCTCTGGGCTGAGCTCATTTTTCTGTGTCTGAGGAATTTCCTACGGTTTCCTCTGAGCCCAGACGAATCCCAGAGCCTGATTTTGGAGGCCGGGGCAGGCAGCCTGGGTTTTCCTGGACATCTCCCTCACTCCAGAGGCCAAGGCAGCGTTTCCCAGGGCTGGAATGTTCCAGGGAAGGCCACACCACATTATCCATGGCCAGCTGAGCCTGCAGGGAGCCAGGCGTGACCACAACAGCTCCGCTGACCCTCCGTGGCTACAGAGCTTGGGGACCTGCTCATTAACTCCTAATTAGTGTAGCTCAGAGGGGACAACCCATCCTGAGCGGGCTGGGTGCATCCCTGGGGTTGGAATTGTTGGGGAGATGGAACCCACTGGGATTTACAGCAGCCCTGGGGCTGAGCTGTCACCGAGCAGGGACTCGGTGCCACCACCAGTCCACATCCAGGCTGGTCTGTGCCCAAACTGTGCAGCCCCACGCTGGTCCCACTCAGGGCTCTGCACACACGGCTCTGAGGTCTGGGCGTTGCTGGCTCCAAGCAAAAATAAAGCTTGGCATGATGGGTATTTTATTGCTTTTAATTAATTTTTTGGGTTGTTTGCTAAGTATTTGTCCAGGTAGCTGTCCAGTGGCTGAAGTTGCCCAGAGAAGCTGTGGCTGCCCCTGGATCCCTGGCAGTGCCCAAGGCCAGGCTGGACGGGGCTTGGAGCAGCCTGGGACAGTGGAAGGTGCCCCTGGATGGCACTGGATGGGCTTTAAGGCCCCTTCCCTTCCCTTCCCTTCCCTTCCCTTCCCTTCCCTTCCCTTCCCTTCCCTTCATCTCCATGATGTACACAGCCCTTCTGGAAGAAGATTTTGGGACACACCAAGGCCTTGACAATAGACCCACACTCAGCACAAGGTTGATCTGTGCCACTTCATGGTTGGACTTGACCCCAAAGCTCTTTTCCCACCTAAATTAATCCTCTGATGGACCCTGCTCAGTTCATTTTGTCAATGAACCCACAGCCTTTGGTGAGAGCTTTCAGAGTGATTTCTCTGCTCACCTGCAGTGTCATTGATACCTTAAGTTTTAACTTTTCTATGTTTCAAACCCTGCATTCCCAGTGTGTAACTCTGCAGTGTCCTGCAGCCTGGGAGCTGCTGCTCTCTCATGCTGAGACAGACAGAACAAAGCCTCTCCAGGCTGCTCTCCAAGGACACCCAGCCCGGCCTAGGCCCAAAATGTGTAACCCAGCATCTTGAGAAGGGGGGCAAGCTGAGGGGAAATTCCATCATTAGCTAAAGTTCAATTGGTGAAATTGGGCTGAGATGCAAATGGCCCAAAGCTATAAAAGTGTGAAGAACTCGTGACTCGGGGTCCATCTTGGGTGCAGCCTTTGGCCTGCCCAGGGTGTGCCTCTGAAGGCCTTTCCAATAAACATTCACCTTTATTCCCTTACTCCTGTCCAGTCTCTGGTTCTAGGTTGGCCTCTTTAGGCATCATCGTCATTGTTGTGGTCTCATCTAATCACTCTTTTATTTTTCTTACCTTCCCTTGGCTCACTTGCATTGCAAAATCCGCGCTGAGGCTAAGGCCAGGCCTTGCCCCTGCAGGAGCCGCTGTGCTCAGCCCCTCAGACGTCACCAGGCTGCCACGTGCCCTGAGTCAAATAAAACAAATCTCCTAAAAACTGCAGCAGAAGTGCTGCTTTGGGGGTCAGGACTCCAGGGAGCAGCACTGATCCACAGAGGGTGGGTTTCTGCCTATCCCACGTTGCCACTTCACATTTTACCAGATGTAAAACCGTGAGGAAATCTCTGAATCTCTGGAATTAATCCCCTCTCTGCAGCAGAGCTGGGCCCGAGCACCCAGCTGGGCTCAGGATGGGCACTCCCTGCTTGGCTCTGGGGAGAAAAGTCCGGGTTTAATTGCACAGATCTCCTGGAAATGTTTTTGTGAGGTTTATGACATCTCACGTTGCCCGTTACAGAAGATTTCTACTTACACAGGTGGATGGTACACGGGAAATGGGAATCCCCCATCACTGTGGGTTTTGTAGAACTGGAAAAGCCGTATCTACAATAGGTACTGAGTCCCATTTTTATGGTTTTTTACAGATTTTTTAGGGTCTAGTAGATGAAGATGGGAGTTGGAGTGCTTCAGCTGCAGTGGAAGCTGCTCTTACAGGCCCTGTCCTCACCGCAGCCTCCCTCTGTCTTGCCATAAAATGCATTAAACAGAGAGATTTAGCTGGAATTAGGGATTTTTGCAGGCTGCAATTCCATCTCTGGACACACTGCCTGCTCTCCCAGGCCTGGGGAACAGCAAGGCAAGGTTCTGGAAGTATTCAAGGAAGGCCTGGACGTGGCACTGAGCGTTCTGGGCTGGTGACAAAGTTGGACTTGATGGTCAGGGAAGGCTTTTCCAGCCTCAGTGATCCTGGAATTCCAAGGCAAGGCCAGCAGAAGGCTGTTCCCAATGACTCCTGCACATTTAGGATGGGGATTTAACTTCCTTTTGGCTACTTCAAAGAAAATCCCAGCCATGAAATGCACAGTGCAAAAGTAAAAACCCAGTGTGGAGCTGCTTCTTGGGAGTTTGGCCCCAGGCTGGTGCCAAACCCTATTTGTGAGGGGCTAAAGGGACTGGATTCAGCTCTCAAAATCAGGATTTCGTGGGGATGCTCCAGGTTATAAACATTTAATGCGTGGTTTTGCCTCTCTGTTAACAGAAGGAGGTGACATCAGGGTTCAGAACACCCTGCTCCAGTGGGACAAAATCCTCGTTTCTCCAAGTCTATTTCAGCTTTAAAAATCTGTTAATAATAATGTCCAAGTTTTTATTTTCAATAAAAATATATTATTTTGGGAAAAAAAAATAACATTTCTGTGCAGCAACAGCATTTCTCCATCACTTCTTTTCAGGAACGCTAAACTCCTAAAATAACCAGTAACAGCTGTGTCTGTGATCTATTATTATTTGTTATTATTCTGAAGGGTAGGTAGAGCATTCTGACTGCACCAAAACAGAAATCCTGCACCCAGTGGTGGAACCCAGCCTTTTCTGGGGTGAAAACATTCCAGAAAATAGGAAACAATGGTGAGTATTCCAGTCTGAAGGCATAAGGGGGAATTAAGGCAGAGCGTGTGCTCACAGAGAGGACTGATAAGCTGAGAAGTGGCTTGATTACAGTTTGTAATTAGCCAGAGGCCAAGCAGATCTCTGAGGGGCAGCCAGGCCAAGCACAGTGTGTGGATTCTCCATCACCTGAAGATTTTGGGTGCAATAAGGGACAATTTCTGTCCACACCAAAGCATTTCCACTGAAACACTCTTAATTTACCCTCAGTGAGCACTAGAAATGTGTTTTAAACCCTGCCAGAGAAGGGGTTGGATGTCACCGTGTCACTGGGATGCCTCTCTCAGGCCAGCAGTGGTGCTGGGGATGTCTGAACCCTCCTCCTCCTCCTCCCAGCTCCGAGCTGTTTTCCCTGGGACAGGACAGGACTCTGGCCTGAGGCATAAACACCTCAGCGTTCACACCACCCATAAATTGGCTTTCTGCAGGTAATGACTGCGACCTTTCCCCTTTAAACCTTCGAGCAGGGTGGGTTAAATGTAAATTAAATGTGTAGGACAGATGCTGAAAAACAGAGCAGCGTTCCCTGTGCCAGCAGCGTGGGCTGCGCCTTGACTCAAATTAGGCTAAAGTGGCACGAGCAGAAAGCAGGAGAGCAGGGAAAATGTCAGACGTGTCAGGGGAGCAGGAAAATCAGCTGGGACTTCCCGAAAGGGCAGGCAGCAAATTAATTCCAAGTGCAGGTAACGAATGGGGAGGATGGAGTGTGAGAAGAGAGAGCCTCCACCAGAGATGTGACAGGGAGCGAGGAGCTCCCTCGGTGACAGAGCTGCTGCTGCTGCCCTCAGCTGCACCTGGAATCTGCTCCTGGCCTCATTAAAACCCGGGGCTGCACCACGGGGAGCTTTGAGTGAAGCTCTTCTGGTGGTGGCAGCGATGGAACCTCTGGGTCTGTCCAAGCTGTTGTTGAGAGTGATTTGGTTTGCGCTCCCTAATTAATCAAACTTCATCTATTGCAGAACTTTTCTTCACTTGTGGTGCTAAATAACTGTCTGAGCTTTATCCAAGAGACACGACCAACTCCGTTATTTGCAACTTATTACTGAAAAAATCAAACAATGCCTCAGTCTCAGGAGTTACAGGTTTAACAGCAAGGAGCCAGAACCGAAGAAACTCAGGAGTTTCAGAGTTCCATGGCAATTTATAACTTTTTAGTCCAACAGACAATTAACACGAAACTTTGTTTTGATTTTATAACCTATCACCTTTGGTACTTTTTACTGCATTGTGTCTGTTCCTTGACCAATAACTTGTTAGCTCATGTATACACATATACTTCTATTATAACATCTAAATTCTTAACTTAAACTATAAAATCATATTATCATACTTAAACCCCTTCACCATATCACCCAATACATTTTCTTACTTATAACTATAGAAACATAGGTTTATAATTCTTCTACTTAAGATCTGTATACTTTAATTATTATATCAACCCGAGTTCTTTCCAAGGCTGTAAATTAAACTAATTAGTGATTGTGGGGGTTTCTACTCTTCCATTTCCCACAAATAACCAGACGTAATTCTTTAATTCTGCATTTCCTCCCAGTCCTTGCACCAAAGCAGAGGACACCCTGCAGTGCTGTGGGCTCAGCCACACCTCACAGAGGGGTGTTTTCATTAATAAATTCAGCTTCAAACTCCTTTTCCTGCACTCTGCCTCCTTGGGGATAACTCTGGGAGTGATGTCCTCTGTTATGTGCCTTTGCTGGTGTTTCACGTGAAGAAATCAGCCAGGCTCCAAACCCAGCCTGGCTCCAGGCTCCTGCAGGACAGGGACAGTCAAAAAGTTCAGCTTCTGTCAGGAGAGAACATCCACTGGCCTTGGCACTTCTGCAGCAGGAGGTGTCAGGTTGGGATGCTGGAGAGTGTCCAGGGAGGGAATGGAGCTGGGGAAGGGCTGGAGAATTCCTGAGGGAGCTGGGAAAGGGGCTCAGCCTGGAGAAAAGGAGGCTCAGGGGGGACCTTGTGGCTCTGCACAACTCCCTGACAGGAGGGGGCAGCCGGGGGGGTCGGGCTCTGCTCCCAGGGAACAGGGACAGGAGGAGAGGGAACGGCCTCAGGCTGGGCCAGGGGAGGCTCAGGGTGGACAGCAGCAGGAATTTCTCCATGGAAAGGGTGACTGGGCATTGGAAGGGGCTGCTCAGGAAGGTGGTGGAGTCATCATCCCTGGAGGTGCCCAAGGAAAGCCTGGATGTGGCACTGAGTACCATGGTCTGGGTGACAAGGGGGTGTTGGGTCACAGAGTGGAGTTGATGATCTCAAAGGTCTTTTCCAACTCAGCTCATTCTGGGATTCCAGGATTCTGGGATTCTGTGTTCAGCACCGTAGCCGTGGCACAGCCGGGTGTCCCCTCGGGAGCACCGGGCACAGCGTGTCCTGTGTCCTACGCAGATGGAGCTTTGGGCTCCTCAGGGTGGGGATCACCCAGCTGGCATCCTCAGGGGGAAATGTCTGGAATTCCTCCTGGGTGCCAATGTCTGCCTGCTCCAGGCACAGCCCTGATGGTGACACCCCAGGCCAGGGCTGCTCCTGGGCTCCCCACACTCACCAGGGCAAAGTTTGCCCCCGCAGCTCCCAGCCCTGGTTCTCCTGCCCGGTGTTTGCTCTCCATCCCTGCTCAGCCCTTTCAAGCCCTGTTATCTCGAGGTGAGGCCTGAGCAAAGCTGCAGCGATCTGATAACAGATAAGGACAGAGGCAGCCCCATTCCCAGCCCAGCACACCCAGCCCAGCTCCCTCCTGGGTCGGGCCAGGCAAAGTAGGGCACTGTGATACCAGAACGGGCCCAGCCGCTCAGTATCTGCTGATACCGAGCTATTTATTCAGTGATAAATAAACCAATGGGCCTGATAGTCTGGAGGGACATGCTAATACCTGTAAATTTCCATTTATCAGCTTGCAGAGAGTCCTGGAATGGTTTGGGTTGAGAAGGGACCTTAAAGCCCAGCTCATTCTACCCCTGCTATGGGTAAGGACACCTCCCACTGTCCCAGGCTGCTCCCAGCCCCATCCAGCCTGGCCTTGGGCACTCCCAGGGATCTGGTGCATCTCAATCTCCCCAGCTCCGAGTCCTCCCTCTGCAGCAGATCTGTGCACCAAGAACCTCCCTCCCTCTCCCACTCTCAGTCCCATTTGAGCAGAAGCTGCTCAGGTGGCTTTTGGGGTGAAACTGATGCTGCAGCCCCCACACTTTCTGTGACTGCACAAAGCAGCTCTCACCAGGCTCTCTGATCTCCTCTCTTGCAATCCTGGTGACAAAAAATGGTGCAGAGCTTTGGGTTTCAGGAAGGAGGCCAAAAATTCACTCACCTGCTGCTGGGAGGGAGCCGTAAAACGGGGTTTATCCTTCTGCAATTGCATCAAAAGCCCCACGAGATTTCCTCATTGTGGGATGAGAGTTCCAGTTCTCCTCAATGGAGCACAAATGAAAATATGTATTACGAAACTTTAAGAGAAACAGCGGAGCAAAGATTGAAGGAAGGTGTTTATCGATAAATGAGGGCGGGATCAGGATGGGACGGGTCAGCACTCAGGAATGTGCATTTGCATAAGGCCCGGGAGCTGCTGAGTCAGCAGGGGAAGGACTGAGGATGGGTCAATACCTAGAGGCCTTTCTAGCCAGGAACAGCTGGGTCTCATTTCCCCTGAAATTAATTCTGAACTGAATGAGATGAATCGGCCCTAACAGGCAAACCAGTGAGTCCTGATTGGTTTGGGTGATGCCTGAAGAGGCCAACCTAGAAACAGAAACTAGACAGGAGCAAGGGAATAAAGGTGGATATTTATTTGAATTTGGGTCTCATTTCCCCTGAAATTAATTCTGAACTGAACGAGATGAATCGGCCCTAACAGGCAAACCAGTGAGACCTGATTGTTCTGGGCATCTTCTCAAAAATGTCCTGTCCTGGAGCCGTAATCCAGGCTCAGTCCTGCCCCTCTGCACACCAGGGTGTCTCCACAGCTCTGGATTTTGGATATTCCAGGACGTGGCGACAGCTGGGCGAGGAGAAAATTCAACAACAGCTTGTCCCGAGCCTAGAGGGGACAAACCTCAGGGTAATTCTCGTGCTGAACCTGCTTTCTGTTGTTCCCTGCCTGAGGAAGGCAAACCAGTGAGACCTGATTGTTCTGGGCATCTTCTCAAAGATGTCCTGTCCTGGAGCCGTAATCCAGGCTCAGTCCTGCCCCTCTGCACACCAGGGTGTCTGCACTGCTCTGGATTTTGGATATCCCAGGACATGGCCTCCTTCCTGAAACCCAAAACTCGACATCATTTTTTGTCACCAGGACTGCAAGAGAGGAGGTCAGAGAGCCTGGTGAGAGCTGCTTTGTGCAGCCACAGAAAGTGTGGGGGCTGCAGCATCAATTTCACCCCAAAAAGCCACCTGAATAGCTTCTGCTCAAATGGGACTGAGAGTGGGAGAGGGAGGGAGGTTCTTGGTGCACAGATCTGCTGCAGAGGGAGGACTCGGAGCTGGGGAGATTGAGATGCACCAGCAAAGCATCCCTGGGAGTGTCCAAGGCCAGGCTGGATGGGGCTTGGAGCAGCCTGGGACAGTGGGAGGTGTGAGGAGGAAATTCAGAGCAGGATTTCCAAGAGCAGCAGTTCAATTCCACCAGGAGAAGGTGTAAAACACCAGGCAGGTGAAGCTGAGGACAGCCAGGAATGCTGGCAGCACTGCCTCGTGGGCTGGGATCTCCCAGGGATATCCCAGTGCAGCTTTAGTTATTCCATCCTGCTGGCCTGGATGCAGGGAAAATGTGAATTTTACAGCTTTGCCTGAGCAGCAGCACCTCAAACCTTGGGCTGTGAGCACCCATGGAGTGACTCTGGGGGTGTTATTTCAGCTCAGATTTGACCTGAGGAGCGTTTGAACCAACACCACCCTTGGGAATTGGAATGTGATAACTTTTTCTCCAAGAGCAGCCCTACACTGGCTGTGCTTCCTCCTGTGCCACCTCTCTCCCGGAACAGCCACCACCCTGCTGGGTCCCTGGCTGGGTGTCAATCCAGGAAATTGCATTTCCAGCACAGGGATCCTTCCTGGGCACACCTGGGCACACCTGGGCACATCTGGCACCTTCCCTGCAAGGGTTTGTACAGGAAATTGGCCCCAAGGACAGCTTGTCCCGAGCCTAGAGGGGACAAATCTCAAGGTAATTCTCATGATGAATCTTCCTTCTATCGTTCCCTGCCTGAGAAAGGCAAACCAGTGAGACATGATTGTTCTGGGCATCTTCTCAAAAGATGTCCTGTCCTGGAGCCTTAATCCAGGCTCAGTCCTGCCCCTCTGCACACCAGGGTGTCTGCACTGCTCTGGATTTTGGATATTCCAGGACATGGCAACAGCTCTGTGAGGGGAAAATTCAACAACAGCTTGTCCTGAGCCTAGAGGGGACAAATTTCAGGAGAATTCTCATGCTGAACCTTCCTTCTGTCGTTCCCTGCCTGAGGAAGGCAAATCAGTGAGTCCTGATTGGTTTGGGTGATGCCTAAAGAGGCCAACCTAGAAACAGAAACTAGACAGGAGTAAGGGAATAAAGGTGGATATTTATTTGAATTTGGGTCTCATTTCCCCTGAAATTAATTCTGAACTGAATGAGATGAAACAGCCCTAACAGGCAAATCAGCGAGACCTGACTGGTTTGGGAACATTCTCAAAAGATGTCCTGTCCTGGAGCCATAATCCAGGCTCAGTCCTGCCCCTCTGCACACCAGGGTGTCTGCACAGCTCTGGATTTTGGATATTCCAGGACATGGCAACAGCCATGTGAGGAGAAAGTTCAGGAGCAGGATTTCCAAGAGCAGCAGTTCAATTCCATCAGCCAGGATCCTTCCTGGGCACACCTGGAGCCTTCCCTGCAGGGGTTTGTACAGGAAATTGGCCCCAAGAACAGCCTTGTCCCGAGCCTATCTCAGGGTAATTCCCATTTCAAACCTTCTCCCTGACCAAGGAAGGTCTCAGGATTTGGGAGACACAACCTTTCCAAATCCCTGTGGGTTCTCTTGCCATCTCCTGAACATTTCAGCAGTTCAGAGAAGAGCTGAAGTACCACACACAGGCTCAAAAACACCTCCCCCACCCCAAACTGTTCATGTTTAACCCCTTGATTTGTTACCAAGCCACTTGTGGGACTTTCAGGTTGGCTGTACTGGGATGGGGCTATCACAGGGGTGGGTTTATCTTTTTTTTTTTGTGTACAGGGAGCCAAAATTTGCTGCAGGAAGGGTGAGAAAAGAACGGGTGGAAGCTCAGAATTGGGTTAAGTCCATATTTTTCCAGCAGTGGGAGACCCTGGCTCCCTGGTGGCTGCAGGGCTGCAGTGGGAGAGGGCTGTGGGGCTGATGCTGCATCCCACAGGGCCCCAGAGCAGAGGGGGAGGGTCCCTGCTCTGCAGGGGCAGGAGCTGCCAGGGGAGCTCTCGATCAAAAACTCCGTATGTGGAAGAGGGGATCCTTGGACTGAGGGTGCTGCTGCTCCCAAAAACCTCCTTTCCCCACACAGCACACCTCGTTTCCAGCAGGAATCCCAGGGTAATCAGTCTCTGCACAGATGCAGAAATGACTTTATTCTCCCACATTCACAGAATCACAGAATCACAGAATCACAGAATCACAGAATGACCAGGTTGGAAGAGACCTCCAAGATCACCGAGTCCAACCCGTGCCCCAACACCTCAACTAAACCATGGCACCGAGCACCACATCCAATCTCTTTTTAAACACATCCAGGGAATGTGGCTCCACCACCTCTCTGGGCAGACAATTCCAGTACTTTATCACTCTTTCTGTAAAAAAACTTTTTCCTAATATCCAACCTAAATTTCCCCTGGTGCAGTTAAAGACTGCGTCCTCTTGTTCTGTCAGTTGTTGCCTGGAAAAAGAGACCA